>CM065807.1:144538564-144726064 GCA_033398695.1 Orobanche coerulescens | reverse complement strand
GCTTTCTAAGATTTTATAAACTTAGGTATACTTATGGAAAGCCGATTTTCGAAAATATTTTGTCAGTACACGTAAGCAGTGACTTAACGTACACTTTTAAAACTTTTTAAGTTTTGGCAAACTGGTCATGTATTTTCAAATCGAACCTTACGACGGTATTTGAAAAATATATTTTGGGAAGGTTTTGAGTGTTTTGAAAAATGTTATCGTCATTAACCTTTTGGTATGTTTGAAATGATTTTGGAGATAATTTTTAGCTAATGTGTTTCATTTTCGAATGACTCAAGGATATGATTTGAGAATCTTTCACAGTATAGAACTTTTATGTGTTCGAAAATGAAAATGCGATTTTATCTTGAAAAGGGTGAAAGATGAAAACTTTTATTTTAACTAGTGACGACGTTTTATCCTGGAGGAACGATAATAGATCCCAAGTGCTTAATGAAAAACATTTCACCATTGTATTCGATTTAAAATTTCAAATTTAGATTTTGGAAAAATTTATGATTTGCAAAATGACTCCCATTTTCGAAATTAATATATTTATAACTGAGTTCAGATACAATGTGTGCATGATGTAGATTTATCGCTTAAGGCGATAGGTTAGAGTTGGGACTAACGCTTTTGCGTGAAAGGCCAAGTTTTTTTGACATATTTGTCATGTTACCATTCTCGTTGGAGAATTTTGGTTTTGTTCCTAAATGTTATGTTGCATAGTTTGGATTTGTTTCGTAGCTTGTATGATATCACTTTCCTATGAAACAATAGCGCTTAGATCCGTATGTTGCACACATATGTAAGCGCTTCACGAATCTCCGTATCTTTTGTGTTATGGCTATCGTTCAGACCTGTTTTGGAGCTGCAGAATTGTTCCTGCTGTTCAGCAGCATGTTTATGGCCGTATGAGTTGTGGGTTACGGCCGTAAGTTTTCTTTTGTTACGGATGTATCTTTAGTCAGTTACGGCCATAAGTTCCATCTATTGCAGTCGTGGTTCTTGTATTCATTTAGTTGTCCTGAATGGATATTTTTGTCGTTTTACCCTTTGTTGTCATGTATTGTTATGTTGCGCTGAGTACGTATTTTCGGTATGTTGTTATGCGATGTTATGTTTCATTTTACTGAGCGGTTATATATTCAGTATGCCAAGAAATCAAAGTCGATGTTGGGGTCGTGATTGTAACCATGAGCGTGGTGAGGTGACTTGTTTGTTGCCGAGCACCAATCAGCCCAGTACAGATGGTCGTGAAGACTAATCCCGTGGTAAGAGGAAAACAGCGGAAGGTAATGTTGATGTTGGCTTCACCATCATTCTACAACATGTGGCAGCCCACTTGGCGCAGATGAATTAGGATGGGCATCAGAATGAGCCCCTAATTGCAGATAACGGAGCTAGCAAGTGGCTCCAAGACGTGATGAGAGTGCACCCGCCTCATTTTGCCAGTTCTTTTGATTCGTTAGGATGGGAGAACTGGACCTTCCAGTGAGGAAGAACGTTTGATGCCGTAGAGTCCTGATGAAAGGAGGTGCAGACTGGTGGAGGCTGTAACGCCTAGAGACCACAAAACTACTTGGACTGAGTTCATGACTGCCATGGAGGCACAATATTGTCCGTTGCCTGTCCGAGAGCGCGGGATTGTTAAGTTTTTTCAGCTACGCCCCAGGATGTGTTGATATCCCAGGCTGTAGTCGATTATAACCAATAGTTGTGTTATGTTTGTGAGCAAGTGAGAAGCGAAGCAGACAAGACCCATTACTTTGATATATGCATGGAACCACATATATGACAGAGCATGGATCCTCTCCTATGTACTACTTTGGAAGAGTATCAAGATCGAGCCTTAGCCGGCGAGATGGCCATTTTCGTGATAGAGGCTGGTTCAGAAGCTAAGAGACAAAATACCTTAGGTAGTTTTTCAGATGGTCAGAGGAGTGAGTTCCATGAGCCTGTTATTTTGTATCTTTCTTCCGGGAGAACTTCCCGTTCGTTTGATCAGTCCAAGAATCTTACTTCTGTAGTGAGTAAGTTAAGCGGTGTGAAAACGTGTTTCAACTGTACTCGTGTTGGCCATATGCAGAAGAATTGTCATTCCCCACAGGTTAACTCTTTCAAGTGTGGTCAAGTGGGGCACTAAGGCAGACTTCCGATAATCTTATATCTTCACTTTGGGGCATTGCGATACCATTCCTAAGATGTTTGGGAATCGGGGTTCGTGTGGAGATATGATATTTGTTGCTTGAGTGCTTTTGTTTTGTTATATGGCACTTTGATATTTCTTGTTTTAGGTTTCGAGCACGAAACCTTTTTTTAGTGGGGTAGAATGTAATACCCGAGATTTTCGTTTCTATTTTTTGTGAATCATGTGCCTTTTTTGTGCTGAATATTTTTCCTTGTTGATTTGATGGAACTATTTTGATGTGGTGTGTACTGTCTATTACGATCATTGGTGATATTTATCGAGTGCTACTTCTTGTCGCATGAGTCCTTCGATTGTGTGCATGTGCTTGTGGAATTGTATGATGTGTTACGTCGTATGTTCATTTTTGTTTGGAGCATTGGTCATATAGTTGTGTAATTGGGATGCTTTTGGACGTCCGACCTGGTTGTTGGAGCAGTTGGGAGTAGCTGCTACGTACAGTATTACCATTACGGCCGTAAGTAGCATTATTACGGCCGTGCGGATCTTTTATTTACGACCGTATAGTCGTGAGTGTTACAGTCGTAATTGCCTTGTGCTATGGCCGTAACTCAAGTATTTGTGCTTTTTCATGTGGGTGGACATAAGGCTACTTACGGCCGTAATATTTGCATAATACGGCTGTAGGATATGAGCTTACGGCCATAATCCTCATGTGTTACGGCCATAACATGCTACTGATATATATATATATATATATATATATATATATATATATATATATATATATCAGGACAGTGTTAGCTAAATAGTTTACTACCCGCAAGTGTACGGAGTAGTTATAGAAAGTGGCGAGCAAGGTCGTATTCCACAAGGACTAATTACTTCTATTGTATTAATTCCTAGATTGTAGTTTTCCAATTTTATCTAGACGATCGATAATTTTAGGAATGGTTATCTAAGGTAAAAATAATAAAACTAATATAAACAATTTGTAACTCGGCTCAAAAGGATTTTTTAGAGTTCCAAAAGATATCCAATACTATGTTTAATCGGAATTGATTTCAAAAGAGTTCTATGAGCCTTCCCAAAATGATAATCACAACAATATCTCAAAGTCTCTCTCGAGATGCATTAAATCATAAATTAGACAACCTATAATGACGTCTCCATCTATTATAGATTATCTAACTCCAAAAAGTTCATAATATCATCTCTCGAATTATGAGCAATTAAGTTAAACATGAAAAAAAGATTGATCAAGTGTTCTAACATGAGTTATAAACAAGTATTTGAAAAAAGAGTCACAATAGATATATATAATCATCACCCAAAATCTAACAAGTTTAGCCGGATATGGTGAAAAGAGAAAGATCAATCATCATGATGTTCAACATGCTCAAACTAAATAAAACAACAAAAGTAAAACCTATGGAGAAGATAAAACTCGAATGATTTCTTCGTTGGTCTTGATTCTAGCCTTGAAATGTTCTTCCTCTTACTTCAAGTTGGTGTTCTTCCTTTCCTTTGTCAAAGCCCCCTCTTTTTGCTCTTGACTTCTCTCAATTTTGTGTTTTTCCACTCTCACCAACTCTGTCCCCTAAATCCCCCCATACAAGTTGTTGGGAAAATCCTCCCCATGTCTTGATAACTGCCTCATATAGCAGGATCTTTAAATTCAGTATTTCGGTCTAAGTATGGTAGCTCTTAGGAGAATATCATACAACCAGTCCATACAACAAAAGATCTTCAAGCAAAGTCAAGAGTCCTTTCCCATAGTGTAGTCTTCAAGATACAGCAAAATATGAAGATGTTGGATACATCAAAACATGTTGCAAGTGTTTTACTTAGGAAAAGTAAAACAAAAATCCAACAGGACTGAAGAAACTATAAAAATTAAGAAATCAAACATTGTTTATTCACAAAGTATTCATGGTTAAAGTAGCATTTAATGCTGATAGGACAACATTTAATGTAACCTAAGAGACTATAGTCTAAAGAGCATTTAGTGCTAGTCAAAAAAGAATGTCTGAAGCATTAAATGCAAACCGCCTTTAATTCGAAACATTCTGAAGCCGGCAATCAGATCAATCTCAATCTCATCAACCAGCCGACTGCTATATTTATAATGGATCTATTTCCAAGATTATAAATAGCCCCAAGCAAGAGGACATTGCTCATTTGATGCATTAACACTTTGACAATCTGAATATCAAGCTTACAAGAGCAATATATTTCTTCGAGCATACAGCTTCATAAAGAGAAGAAATATGCAAAGTCCTCAACGCAAACAGCACACGTAACCAAACACTCATCAAGCAAATAGTTGTTGTTTTATATTGTCATACCAAACCTATCATTGAGTTTACTTATCCCCGTGTGGACTAAGCCGGACTAAGCCTTTCTATCTCTGACTTGTGTGGGATGAATAGTACCAAAGACGAAGCTTCAATCTGTGTGAGAAGAAGCAAGTCGAAGAAGCCAAGCTAATCCGTGTGAACGCACAAGCTACTGTCGGCTGTATCAATATGTGTGAATGATACAACGACGTGTTTAGTTAAAGTCACATAGTTGTGTATGTCGTGATTTTAATAATCATTTTACTCCTGTGTGGAGGACCAGTAGATGTAGAGGGGTTTACCTCGATCCACTTTAATTAGCGTGTATTTACTTCCTGTCATTTACTGTTTTCTATTTCCCTGTGTGATTTAAGTATACATAGTGAAAAACTTGTATGCGCCAAGCTAACAGGAGATTATTCAGTTGCTGTATTTGCAGCAACTTAACATTAGACTTCCGCTACGCAATTAATCTACGAAAAAGATACAGCTTATTCAACCTCAATTCCTTCTAAGCTGTTATTACTGCATACTGTGGCCAACAAGTGGTATCAAAGAGGTTGATTCTACAAAGAATTAGTCGATTTTTAAACTGAATCAGATCCACAAAATCACTAGCTTTTGAAAACTTTATTTCATATCTTCATCATTAATCTTACTTCTATCATGGAAACATTTATGATCAATAAAGTCCCTATGTTTACTATTAATAAATTCGATGATTGGAGAGTTGGGATGGAAGCTCATCTTGAAGTGACACACGAGGAGATGATCTTCGTCATCCAAGGAGGACTGATCAAGATAATGGTCAGCACAGCCGCAAGAATTGATGGATAACCTTATGCGGAGATGCTCGAGAAGGAGCACGAGCAATGGACAATGGACGATCGCAAGCGTGCGAACCTCAACAATGTTGCTAAGAATACGCTATTTGTCACTCTCGACAAAGGCACATTCTCCACGGTAAAAAGCTATAATACATCCAAATAAATCTGAGAGAAACTCAAGCTAATTTGCGAGGGAACTGAGCTCTCGAAAGAAAACAAAATTTCTAAACCAACTCAGCAGTTCGAATCTTTTGAAATGAAATCTTCCGAGATGATTGAGGAGCTTGACCTCATATTTACCAGCATTTTCGGTGAACGTGAAGTATTGGGTAAAGTGTATACCCAAAAAGGGAAAAAATTAAAAATCTTTAGATCACTCCCTACCCGATGCGATATTAAGACTTAGCTGCCAAAAATGATGTTCGTGATTCAGGTTTAGTTACTCCGCGTCTTAGCAGTATCCTTACCTACTCCATGGTTACTACTAGTTCACTTGTCTTGTCTCCGAGTTGTTCTATTTCGGGTGCTTTGGAGATCTCACCGAATAGGTTCGAGGTTCTTGCTGGCTTATATGGTGACTCGGGAGATGAGGTTATTGAGATTGTGGACGTTCATTCTTCTTCTTCTTAGGTGGGCCCTATTCCTGATGCAGCCCTTATGGAGGGTGTTAGATGATCCCACTTGCTGTGTGGAACATGCGTGGCTTAAACCGAACGGACCACCAGAATTCGGTCCGGAGGTAATTGCTTCATTTCGCCTTTGTTGTGTAGCTTTGCTGGAGACTAAAGTCTCCTTTGGTAATTCTAAGCATATTTCTTCCCTGGTTAATGCTTCTTGGCAGTGGTTCTTTGATTTTGGTAACGGACCGGGTAAGAGGATTTGGCTGGGATGGGACTCGGGTGTTGTCTCTGTGGATATTATTGCTATTGATCCACAGTTTATTCACTGTCGGATTAATTCTCTTATTGACTCGTCCAATATTCTTGTTACCTTTGCCTATGGTTCAAACGATGATATTCAGAGGAGATTACATTGGCAATATCTGACTGATTTCTCTCTGTTATATGCTACCGAGCCTTGGGTGATCATGGGATATTTTAATGTTGTTTTGGATTGTAGTGAGATCTTAGGCAGAGCGATCCTTCATCATGATGATGAGCTGCCTACGACTGAGTTCAGAGAGTTTTGTCAGCGTGCAGATCTCGAGACGCTTCCGATGTTGGGCTCTTGGTTTTCCTGGCATAATAAAAGCCCTTCTCCTAGATCCTTATGGAAACGTTTAGATAGAGTGCTGGGTAATACGCAGTGGTTTATTACTCATTCTGACTGTTCTTATACCTGTGATTTGCCTCGGGCTCCTGATCACAACCCGCTTGTCTTTGGTATTGGTAGCTTGCCTCGTTGTATGGGTAAGATGTATAGGTTTGATAACTTCCTGGCAGATTCTGAGGACTTTCTTCCTACTGTCTTCGATATTTGGCACCACCATATTGTGGGGGCACCTTTTTATGCGATTTTCTGGAAGTTAGATGCCCTTAAGCCTGTTTTTCGCGGTATGAGGAACAGGAAAGGGGACTTGGCTATGAATGTGGCTTTGGCGACAACTTTTCTCTCTGCTACCCAGTCTATACTCATAGAGTTCCCCTTGTCAGTCTCGGCTGTACAGTTGGATAGGTGTTGCAGATGGGTTTACTCCTCTGCTGTTTCTCAGGAGCAGTCTGTGATCAGGCAACGGGCCAAACTAGCTTGGCTCAAGGATGGGGACCAGTGTTCAGCGTTCTTCTTTTCGAGGATTGCCTCTAGGAGGACCCGTTCGCATATACATAGGCTGAGCACTGAGGATGGCACTGAGCTGACAGATCCGGGGCTCATTAGGGATGAGGTTGTAGGGTTCTATGAGAGGTTGTTGGGTTCGTCGAGTCGGGATCAACCTATCTCGTTCAGTCAGGTAAGACCATTTGTCTCTTCTTCTCTTCCTCTTGAAGTTGTTTTACACATGATCAGACCGGTTACTGATGAGGAGGTATGTGCTATTTTCTTTGGGTTCGATATGAATACGGCCCCATGCCCTGATGGGTTTAATGCTGCTTTTTATAGGTGGGCCTAGCCGATTGTTGGGGGTGAAATTACTTATGCTCTTAAGCATTTTTTCGCTAACGGTCGGTTTGTTAGGCAGATCAATACTACTCTTATATTTCTTATTCCTAAAGTTGCTTTACCGAGGAGGATGTCAAACTTTAGACCGATTTCCTGTTGTAACTTATTATACAAGGCGATTTCCAAGATTATTGTCCATCGTATGCGAGATAGATTGGATTTTTTGATAGATCCGGCTCAGACAGCTTTTATACCTGGGAGAAGGATCAGTGATAAGATCCTTCTCGCCCAGGAGCTTCTTCATGGTTATGGGCAGAGAAGGATGCCTAGTCGGTGTGTCTTTAAGGTTGACCTTATGAAATCTTATGATACTGTTGAGTAGGATTTTGTATTGATTGCTTTGCAGTGTATGGGCTTTCATCAGACTTTCATTGCATGGGTCAGTGAGTGTATCACTACTCCGGCGTATTCGATCTCCTTGAATGGGGATGCTGAGGGTATCTTTAGAGGCCGTAGGGGGCTGAGACAGGGTGACCCTATTTCTCTGTATTTGTTTGTTATTGTTATGGAGGTCCTTCATGGTATTATCGCCCATGTGATTGCTCAGACTCCAGATTTCAGATTCCACTGGAAGTGTGAGGCTACTCACACTTTCATGCTTGCTTTTGCAGACGACCTTCTTCTTTTCTGCAGTCCTGATGAGCTCTCTGTTGGTCTTCTTAAGAGGAGTACTGATATCTTCGCCTCTCTTTCTGGCTTACAAGCTAATCCAAGTAATAGTAATGTTTTTCTTTCTGCGAGTGCTCACGTGCATGGGGTTCAGATTCAGCAGTTGTTAGGGTTTCAGTTGGGTCAGCTTCCTGTGATGTATTTGGGCGTCCCCTTGACTTCTTCGAAGCTGACGGTGACTATGTGTTCCCCATTGATTGATACGATTGGTGGTCGGCAGAGTACTTGGGCTAGTTCTGCTCTATCCATGACGTGTTGGTGCCTCTTATTCGATATGTGTTATCTGCTTTACATATTTATTGGGCTGGTATTTTTATTTTGCCTAAGGGCGTCTTCTCTTTGATAGAGAAACGTATCAGGCATTTTCTTTAGAGAGGTTCTCATGATTCGAGCCATGCCAAGGTGTCTTGGACTAAGGTTTGTTTGGATGTGTACTATGGTGGCCTTGGCATCACTCCGTTGAGACTCCAGAATCAGGCTCTAATTTTTAGGAATATGCCCTCGAATGCTACTCAGGGGATGAGAGAGAAGGGGCATTGTACTTGTAATTATGGAATTATCAATAAAAGGCAATATGATTCATTCACTGTTTATTTATTTCAAATGCATTCTTTATTAGGTAAACATTGAAGAGAAGTCCATGTAAATAAGAGCGAACATTCCATTCTCTTTATCGGATAAGAGAAAATGCACTGGAATTGTTTAAAGTTTATTTACATAAACCGTTCGCACGTCGATAAACTTAAATGGGCATTAAGTTTTGAGTAAGACTTGTATAACCGATGCTAGGACGTGTGCAAGTCTTGATAGCACAGTTATAAGTATATTGGCAGGACCAGTATACTCGTACACGACTCATACTTGATTCAGTCACACGGTATTCACTCTTGGAGAGTCGATGACGAATCGAAAGGTTGTGATAGTATTCGTGGACCTTTGACTTGAGGGTTCACTGGGAGATGTGCCTGTAACGTTTAGTTTCTCATTAGAGTAGTTAGACCCATTTGCTTAATCGCTGGGTCAAACTCGAAGTGCGGACTATACGGGCAGGTAGCAGTCTTTACTGTACGCCAAGAAAGGATTCTATCTCCTGTTAGTGAGCAGGCGAATGTCCTATACGGTTAATGGCAAATAAGATCATAAGTCTTTGGCCAAAGCATTCTGATCTAGTCGTATTAGATATACTAGTAATTAGTCGGTCTTGATTGGCATTAACATATGTATAGTGTCTAGTTAACAGTAGGGTTTGACTTTTCCATGACCCGAATACTTGACCGGGACATTGTTAGGAATACTTATTAGATTTTGATGATGTCATCTTTATATATATTCAAATGTATGTTTTAAATTACTTGGAAAAATGTAAGGAAGAACCAAATGAGTATCTTCCATAGGCCAAACTGTGATAAGTTAGATACTTGGCAAAATATAAAGAAGAACTAAATGAGTATCTTCTATAGGCCATATAACTTAGGCTTAAAAATCGTCTAAGTACAAATCAGATAAGTATCTATCAGCCGAGTCTTGGTCAACTCAACTGTTCAGATAAGGTTGACCACAGACGAGTCATATCAGGCAACCCTTATCAGAGAAGTTCTGGTCAACATTTTAAATCAGCGAATTTGGACCAGACTGCAGTCAAGAAGGAAAGTCAAGTCATCTGAAGTCTGACCATCAGATCAGTCAAGTTCAATCAGGTCAGAAGACTTCAGACAAGTCGGCACATCAGAGCAGTCAACATCAGAGAAGGTTGATTGCACATCAGATAGGTTGACCACATAGAGGTCAGTCAAGTAATCAACCAAGTACTCCAGTCCACGTCAGCATGCATTGAATAATCAATATTTACGGAAAGTCACATGCAGGCGATTAGAGACAGACTAGAGAGATTCCCGAAAAGGATATGAATTAAGTAATTCATCCAGACCCACCACTGAAGACTTTAATCTTATTATATTCAAAAGATTCGGCGCCATCAAATGAAAGTCTTCACAACGGTCGGAATTGGATTAAAATATGGGAATCCAGCCTTGCAACGTTCAGAAAATAAACAAAGAAGTCTATTTCTCCAACGGACGGATTTGTTACAGATTTGCAACGGCTATGAAGACATGCTCAAGGATTGACACCTATATATATCCGAAGATTTGAAGTTGAGCAGTATGATGCGAACAATACTTACAAGCAATCAAAGCAAACAAAGAAATCAAAGCAAACAATAGTATCGTGAAAGAGCAAGAGTTCAAAAGTTCTTATTTGACAAAGCTCTTAGTTGGAGAAGACAATCACTCGTGTCTTTAAAACCTGAGTTCGGGGTATTTCACTAGATGAAGTTCGAGAGGCTGTAAAGACATGCAAGGATCGTAGATCAAGAGGTGCAAGGCAGTCAAAGAGAGTTGCAACAACAAGGAATTCCACTGGTTGGAAGCTGTTGTAATTGGTTGAATCACTATAATATTTATCACTGGTTGAGAATTATAGTGAATTCATCTCCAACTGGTTTGGAGAAAAGTGGGTTAGTAGAGGATTACCCAACCTCTGAGACCACTATAACTACCTGCGTGTTTTACTGCTTTCATCATCATACTTAACTACTACATTCATACTTAAGTGTTCCATTGATCATTTATGTATTCGTCATCAGCTGACTTCCGCACTTACATTGACTACAGACGACTCTAAGTCTTCTGTACCATCAGCTGAGAAAC
Source organism: Orobanche coerulescens (assembly GCA_033398695.1). NCBI lineage: Eukaryota > Viridiplantae > Streptophyta > Magnoliopsida > Lamiales > Orobanchaceae > Orobanche > Orobanche coerulescens. The sequence goes on along the minus strand of CM065807.1, from coordinate 144,715,227 downwards.
TCATCCTTTGTGGAAAAGAGTTTCAATAAGTCTATTCACCCCCTAGACTTATTCCTGGACGACTTGTGACCTACAAGTGGTATCAGAGAAGTTGGTTCAATATTTCAAGAACTAGATCCATATATCGAGGATATATATTTGCTCTCATTTTAGAAATGGAACACATGAATTATAGATTACCTATTTTTTCAGTTGACGAGTATGATCATTGGAAGATAAGGATGCAGGCACACTTATCTTCAATCCACGACGACATGTGGTGCATCATAGAGGACGGTCCCTTCATCTTCGAGAAGGACAACACTCCTGAGGAGATTGCAGTGGGGAAGCAAGAAAAGATCCCAAACAAGAGGACGGAGCTGACCATTGAAGAAAGAAAGCTGGCCAACCTTGACAATCGGGCCAGAGACGTGTTGTACCAAACTCTTGACAAATCAACAATGGTCAAGATCAAAAACTACAAAAATGTCAAGGAGATTTGGGACACTCTTTCGGTGATGTGTGAGGGTACAGAGCTGATCAGAGAAAATAAGTTGTTAATTGCTACCCAGAAATTTGACAACTTCAAAATGAAGTCCGGAGAATCTATAGACCAGGTGGACACAAGGTTCACATAGATCATTAATGAATTCAACTCTCTTGGAAAATCATATGGCAACAGGGATATGGCTTTAAAAATTCTAAGATCTCTCAACCCAGAATGGAATATGAAGGCAGTGTCCATGAGAGAATCCAAGGATCTTAACAAAATAATGATCCAAGAGCTATTCTCTGATCTAAAGGCTTATGAGTTTGAGATTCCAAGTTCATCATCAACCGAGCCTGCAGAGAAGGGAATAGTCTTTGCAGCCGAGTCCCCTGCCAAGAACCTACCTGATGTCAAACCTCCAAATCCACTCGATTTCGAGGAAGAAATGGCATTCATAATGCAGAGGTTCAGCAACTTCAGAAAGAATTACTCCAAATACAAGAAGAATTATAAGGAGAACCCCAGGAGAAATCAAAAGGCTGGAAGTTGGAAGGTGGAGTGTTATAATTGCCACAAGACAGGACACATCCAAATCGATTGTCCTGATCTCAAGAAGGACGAGAGCAAGAAGGAGGTGAGGAGAAAAGAAGATCGAAGGAAGGCCCTCATCGGAGAAGACCAAGAGCGAGTAGAATCAAGCAGCGGATTCTTCTCTAATGATGATGAAGAACATGATTATCTGATGGCCAACCTAGCTGATGAAGAGGTAACATCTAAACTCTCAGTTATAAATAATAACAGCTCAGACATGTCACAAGACATGGACTTACACGAGTCTGTAAATCAGCTTCTCAAAGAAAAATCTACAAGCCTGGCTGATAATACCACAGCTGAGATAAAACGATTAACTATTTTAAATAGTGAAAAATCAGCTGCACTTGCTCATGTCAAAGCTGAGTTTATTAAACTGACTAAGCTAAGTAAAACTCGGGCGAAGGAAATAACCTCCCTGAAGGCATCTCTAACCCTGGAGGAATTGTGTATGAATAAAAGGCCATTATATTCCAGATCAGGCATTGAATATGACCCCCACACTCCTTCTAGTTCTAAAACCACTTTCATTAAGGGAGAAACAATTGTCTCGTATGCTGAGCCAATATACAAACCTGTATTTCAAAATAGGCAACAGCCAACTCACAAGTCTAGGCTGCAACCAAGGTATACAAGGCAGCCACCTAGACATGAGACTAGGCAATGGCCAAGGCAGAAGCAGCAGCCCAGACAACATGTCCACTATTATCAAAGACTCCCCAAAAACAGATTTCAAAATGGGAGGGGCAAATGGAAACCTCAAGGTTATCCTAATTTTCAAAACGAACAGGTGTGGAGACCTCAAAGATTTAATAAATGGTCTCACCCAAGATTTAGGCATGGCCTACACCATCAGTTTATGAGGCATATCCATTACCAATCCCAACAGAGGATATAGGCCCAGACCTTACACACCCTTTAGAGGTAATAACAGCAACTTTCACAATCCCAGGAGAAACCAGTTCTCCAGAAAACCAACCCCTGAGGACCCACAAAAATTTGGGTACCTAAATCTCTGCTTGTCTGATTGCAGAAAAGGTGGAAGGACTACTACCACATCTCCACAAATTCAAACATTGGAGGTGAAGAATGGTTTGTAGATTCCGGATGCTCAGGGCACATGACCGGGAACAAGAAGGTGCTGACAAATTATACCAAAGAAAGAGGTCCAGACGTAACCTTTGGAGATAGCTCTAGAGGGCAGACTAATGGTTTTGGAGAGCTGCACAGAGGAAACATCACCATATCTAAAGTTCATTATGTCAAAGGACTCAAGTATAATCTTTTGAGCATAAGTCAGTTCTGTGATGAGAAGAACTAGTAGTCTTCACCATTTGGAAATGCATAGTGATAGATATCCTATCTGGAGAAGTGAAGCTACAAGGATTCAGAAAGGGAGATGTCTATATGATAGATTGGAACACAGGAACTCCTAATACCTATTTTCTATCTAAGACAATAGCTGAGAATAGATGCCTATAGCACAAGAGACTATGTCACCTAAATTTCGAAGCCATCAACAAGATTAGTTCTCAGAAGCTGGTCAGAGGACTGCCAGAAAAAGTATTCAATAAGGAAGCTCTCTGTGATGCATGTCAGAAAGGGAAGCAAATAAGAGCATCATCCAAGCCAGTTCAACCTACCACTCTTACAACAAGGATCCTAGATCTACTACACATGGATCTATTTGGTCCAATCAAGCCAAGGACATTAAGTGGCAGAAAGCACGCTCTAGTAGTAGTAGATGACTAATCAAGATACACATGAGTTTTTTTTTCTCTATAAAAAGAGTGAAACACTAACCAAGTTACCTGAGCTGCTAAGGAGGATCCATAATGAGAAATCTCTCTCAATCATCAAGATCAGATCAGATAGAGGAGGAGAATTTCTCAACAAGGCAATCACTGATTACAATGATCAGAATGGGATCCAACATGAAGTCTCTTCATCCAGGACCCCTCAGCAGAATGGTGTTGCTGAAAGAAGAAACAGAACCTTGAAGGAAGCTGCCAGGTCCATGATTGTAGAGGCAAACTTACCCAAGAGGTTCTGGGCTGAAGCTGTCAACGCAGCATGTCACACTCAGAACAGGAGTATGATAGTAGGGAGACATGGCAAAACTCCCTATGAGGTTTGGAATGGCAGAACACCAACTGTTGCATATTTTCATATTTTTGGTTGTAAATGCTTCATCCACAACAACGGTAAAACCCAACTAAATGCCTTTGATGCTAAAACTGATGATGGTCTCTTTATGGGATATTCACAAAGAAGCAAGGCATATAGAGTTTTTAATAAAAGAACCTTAGTTGTGGAGGAAACAACTCATGTTGTATTTCATGAAACTACTGCTGAGTACAGAAAAAAGGTGGAGATGATAGAGAATAAGCTCAAATCTGCCACCCTAGAAGAAGTCATTGTCCATGACACAGGAATGGTGGGCTCACCTGCAGACCAGCCTGAAGACCTAACTGCAGATCAGTCAGGACCACAAAACCTACCTGATCTAGATGCTGCTGATGAAGACCAATCTGTAGCTGATAAAGACCCATCTGCAGATCAGACAGGAACCCCACCTGCAGATGCCAAGATGGTAGTTGATCCAGTTGCAGACCAAGGAGATCAGAACCAAGCTGATGTAGAGAGAGAAGAAACTCACCAAAGCAAATCTACAGGGGGAACAGACCCTGAAGAAGAAGACATTCCTAAATGGCTCAAAGATCATCCTATCCAACAGATCATTGGGAAGCTAACTGATGGAGTCAAGACCAGACAGTCTACTCTACTCGTAGGAATGGCAATGTTTTCATGCTTTTTGTCTCAAATAGAACCCAAGACAACAGATCAAGCCCTGGAAGACTACTCATGGATCAATGCAATGCAAGTAGAGCTCAACCAGATGCAATGGAACAATGTTTGGGAACTAACAGACAGACCGGATCATAAGAAGGTTATTGTCACCAAATGGGTGTACAAGAACAATTGCGATGAAAACGGAGCTGTTGTTAGGAATAAAGCCAGACTTGTTGCTAAAGGCTATGCATAATGCGAAGTGATAGATTTTGATGAAACTTATGTACATGTTGCACGATTAGTAGCCATCAGACTATTTCTTGCATATGCATCATTCAAAGAGTTCATAGTCTACCAGATGGATGTGAAGAGTGCCTTTCTCAATGGAATTCTAGAAGAAGAAGTCTATGTGGAGCAACCCCCTGGTTTTGTCAAATGAGACAAAGTCTACATGCTTTTAAAGGCTCTATATGGACTCAAGCAGGTACCAAGAGCATGGTATGAAACATTATCTGTGTTTCTAGAGAAAGATGGTTTCAGCAAAGGCAAAGTGGACAAGACCCTATTCAGAGTGGTGCATGAAGACCACATATTATTAGTTCAAATATATGTGGATGATATCATATTTGGCTCAACCAATCCAGAGCTATGTGAGAAGTTCTCAAATCTCATGATTAGATCTCTGGTGTCCGATGTGGGCCCCATACCTGTTAGGGAACCCTGTTGCAACACTTTTTGGCAATACTTTTTAAGTTTCTGCAACACCTTTTTAGTAAGTAACTGCAACACTATGTACCACCTACTGCAACACTTTCACAAAAAAAAAATTGACAGGAAATATTTGTTTATATTAATTACCAATCCATTACAATTCAGAATCCATCCATTCAAAATACAACCTAATTGAAATAGTTAAACAGCTTAAATACAATGACCAAAAGCCATGAAATAGAGTACTTAAAAAACAGAAAATCTAAGATGTAGCATCTCCTCCAGTAATAGGAGTGCCATTGTCGTTATCACTTGATATTGTAGGACAAAGTTCTACCAAATTGATGTTCATGCTTGGGTTTACTTTGTCTAATTTCTTAAGCACCCAAGTTAGGTTCTCCTGCACCTTCTTATTCACCTGTGCATCTACTTCTTCTTGGACCTTCTTCTCCAGCTTTTCTTCCATTTCGTCAACAACTTATTGCCTGATTTTGGTCTGTCAAGTCACTGATCTGCGAGTTTGTCATGCCATAAGTGGAGCATTTGTCAGACTCTACACATCTTCCTATAAGCCATGAAGGACCATGTGCTTTTCCATCCAATGGGATAATGTAAATTCAGAGAAACAAGTGATGATTTACCGTGAAGGTACCTTTCAAGTGACATACACAACGTAGCAAACAATCCCATATTGGCCTCCCTTTATTGATGAATGGAGAAAATACATAGTCTCACACACATCACGAACATAAGCAAACCTGCAGTTCAATAGCTTTTCCTACAAAAAAGTCAAGATTATCCAACTCAGTACAAAGAGCCATTCTATGAGCTATACTAGACATGAATGTTCATTATTATATCCAAGTACAGAAAAAGCATGCCAGTGCATTTCCATATTACTGAACAAGATTCATTTGAAAAATAGTTAAATAAATAGGCACATGCGATATGCTTTCACAAGCTATATGATCAAATGTAAATCTGGTTTTGGGGTGGCCAAACTACTGCCTGCGGACTTTCTTGCCTCAAACCTCTCCCATTTATATCCTTGTGAGATCATCTCAGAGCTATTCAATGGCCTCATCCGAATTAATACCTGCATTAAAACAAAACAAGAACATGAATTTATAATACGAAAACCATATGCCCTAGAATTCAAAATGAAAACATAGAAATTGACATATTTGAGCACTCCCCAGTTGAAGTCAGTCACCTGATGGCATTTGACCATCGCCTGTTAATGCAGCAATAGTTGTCTTCAAACCGGCTTGGACTGAACACAAAGAAACTACACACATTCTTCCTTCTTCACTTTATCTAAATGGAACAAAATGATCAGACAAGATACTGAAATCGTAAAGAGAAGTCACGGTGAAAATGAAAATAATAGTACATACTGTCATTGTAAGTGGTAACATAAATTACTCTAAGTCAAACAATCACATTAATCACGTTATCTTAAGTACACAACAAGATTATTACCGCAAAAACCTCAAATCATATTGATTTTTATTAGTACACAGGAATAGAGCAAGACACTGATATACACCTTTGAGTATAGCATGTTAGCGTCGGTGCAGTCTTCTCCAGTTAATTTGCTTAACATTCATATTCGACATCTAAGGAATAACACATGCTTTTACATGCTACTAATTGTTCACATGTGTCCAATAATAATTCACAATATTTCATGTAAACATGAAGTCATGTTAACGAAAGTTACTTTGAGTGTCTAGAATATCTATAATTAGTAAGAGGAAAAAAGTCAGTAAGCTTCCCACATCCTGATTCATCCTCAAGACTCTGCATATCAAGTGCATCCCTCCAAACTTCTCCATCATGCCAGACAACAGCATCTATAACAGGTCCTGTATCATCATATCTCTAAAAAGGTCTAAATATGATTAAAGTTTACACAGGTGATACAAGATTGATAATAAAAGGAAATAGGCAAAACCTGAGGATTAAAGACATTTACATCGGCCTTTGTTTGCGTAGAAGATCAACTCTACTCTGGAGATCTTCCGTTTTCATTTTCAAGTTTGAATCATCAACCTTTGTGTCTCTACCGGTCAAATTACATAATGGACCAAGCTCCTTCACACACAGAACACAAAATCACACATACAAACTTACACACACACACAATCGTATACAAAAATATACATACACACATATTTGTATATAATACAAATATATATATATATATATATATATATATATATATATATATATACACGGTACATACATAAACACACACACACACACAATCCTTCAACACCGAATATAAAAGCTGTTATAAATTTTCCATATAAAAGATTATACAATCAAGAGAAAACACACAAATACATTTCACATTGTATAGTAGAAATCTCACGCACATTTACACACAATAAATCTCATTTTATATTAAAATTCATCTCAAAAGTTCACATCAAAATTCTAACGCCAGTGGAGCATAACCTACAGTTGATTCCTTCAGTTATTACATCTCAAAAATTTTACAACAAAAGTCTATCCTATGTTGTTATGTTTTTGCTTTTCTCTATCGCTTCTCCGTCTTCCTCAAACTGTGGCCCGTTCACCAGTAAAATCACCTCACCTTTCGCCCTATCAATTTCACCTTCAAATATTTTCACACAAGCACCAGCACTATTTCAGAAGAAGGACACCCAATTCCCAAATCATTCAGTATCACAACCCTATTTTCAGAACCAAATTGGAAGTAAAGAACTTACCTGATTTTTAGTCGGGTCATCTTCGACTGAAGCTCCGATTTTTCGTCCTCACCGAAGCCAGCTCCGATTTTTCGTGCTCCACCGTGAATCAAGTCTGTTTCATCTATGGAACCCCATGAACTGGAGCTTTATTCTCCGCATCAAGCAGGAACCCTGAGCTCCCGTCTAATTGCATTCACTTCGATCGAATCCGCCTCACCTACTGGTCTCCAACCGCCGCCCGTCGGTGTTCCTCAGTCGAAAGATGAGAAGAGAGATATGGGAGTTGGTGGGCGTTGACGCGTGAGGGGGGGAAGAAGAGGGAATTCCTATTTTTACTTCTAAACCCTACTTGTTAGATACTAAATAAATTTTAGAATATGAATATGCTTAGGTGAATTAACCCACTTTTGTTATTCCTTAATTTCAAAATACGGAACCCGTTCGACGAGTTAACATCTTAATCTACGACTCCTCATCCCAATTAAAATGTCTACGACAGGTTGTGTCTAATAACTCCTCTCGACTGTTAATTAGGCAGTAAAAAAATTAATAAAATAAAATAAGAATTTTTATACCATCATCATTCTAATTAAAATTTCTGGATATTATAATTTTTTTTTTTAATTTTTTCATATCAAATTTAATTAAAAAATATTACATTCGAATAAATGTCATACTCCATTCCAATCAAACTTAATTAGTTCTCAAGTTCAAAATTATTTATTTTCAATTTTACATAAAAGAATATGAAGTTTTTTTAAATAGTACATCTACGGCAATACTGTGTCATAAAATGTTACAACTTGTAACACTTTGCTACAAAGGCAACACGATATTTGTATATAAGGTAACACTCAAAATACAATGTTGCAGTAGGCCAAATTTTGCATAGCTATTGCAACATTTTAGCTAGCAACACCATGCAAATTTGTTGCAGTAGGCCATCTATGGCGTACTGCAAGTCAGCAAAAATTCCTATGAGCACAAGCACACATCTAAAAGCATATGAAGAAGGCTTATCAGTGGACTCAACCCACTACAGGCCAAATATTTCATATGCTGTAGGAGTATGTGCACGATTCCAGTCTAAACCCAGCAATCACACCTCGAAGCAGCTAAGAGGATCATCAAATATCTTAAGTCGACCATTAATGTTGGTTTATGGTATCCTAAAGATGACAACTTTGAGCTGTCACGATATTCAGATGCAGATTTCGCAGGATGTAAAATTAATAGGAAAAGCACTAGTGGAACGTGCCAATTCCTAGGAACCATACTGATATCCTAGTTTAACAAGAAGCATATATCTAACTCTATCTCTACAACAGAGTCAGAATATCTAGCTGCAGGTAGCTGTTGTGCCCAGATCTTGTGGATCAGACAACAGCTAAGGGATTACAACATAATTGCAAATGAAGGTCCAATTTGGTGCGACAACAATAGTGCAATTGCAATCACCAACAACCCAGTATTGCACTCAAGGACGAAGCACATTGATGTTAAGCATCATTTCATAAGAGACCACGTGCTTAATAAGAGAGTAAGAGTTGAAAGAGTCAGCACAGAATACCAAATTGCTTACATTTTCACCAAACCTTTACCAAAAGAATGGTTTTTGGAGCTGAGCAGGGAACTTGGATTACTAGATTGGGAATCTAGTACAGACGAGAAAGCTACCTAGAGACCAGATCAGACGAGCAAAGGAAGTTACCTGATCAGACCAAACGAAAAGGCGAAGGACGAACTAAGCTGACCACAGGCATCAGAACCTACCTGAAGTTGACAAGGAGAGTTACCTGATGCAGAGCAGTCAAACAGCCAAACATTCAACGGTCAACCAGCTGAGGTTTCTAATTTTGGCCGACCCCATAATATTTTATTATTTTTTATTTACACGTGGCAATCCCACATTCACGATTACACGATGACAAGCTATCACGCTTACACGTTCACACGACCCCACTAATTCAAAATTTGAACCGACTCAAAATTAAAATTAATTTAATATTCCAAACGTCGCTTCAATTTTCTTTGTAAAGACGGAAAAGTCGTTTCACTTTACCTTCCTCACGCTTACAAACCCTAATTTTCAAAAAGCAGAAACCCCTTCGAGCTTTCAATACACTCATAAAAACTTTTTCTTGCGTAGAAATGGAATCATACTTCGACGGAGTTAATCTGAAGACGGTAAAGGACCAAATCATTTTCTCGCTGGTAGTCGATTTTGAAGGTTTACTCGAAGCAAATCTTGACAACGACGTGTGACATCTCATCAGATCGATGAAGGCGAATGGGATCTAACCATTTCTGGATATCAACCCCAAATATATTTTCAAAGAGGTTGTTATCGCTTTTTACAGAGAAGCTAGAGTTCTCGAATCAAGCATAAGGAGCTCAATTTGTGGAGTCCAAATGGATATCACTCCGGAATCGGTCGGAAAAATTTTTGGGATGAAGTCTCATGGGATGGCTGTCGAAGCCCTAAAGCAAAATACAGCCGACACGTGGCTGAAAATCAAGGCACCCGAGCAGTCAACAAAGCTGAAGCTAATGGCCAAGCAGAGTGAGCTGAAGAAAGAGTATCGCTATGCGTTGGATATTACCAACAAAATAGTGATGGGCATGGTTGGGAGTTATGATCAACTGTCATCAGCCAAATTCATGGTGTTGGGGGCTCTCATTCAAGATCAACTGATTGATTAGTCTGACTACATATTCAGATAATTGGCGCGAGAGGTCAACAAAGTCCAGTGGCTGGACGATGAGAAAAGATTCAAAAACAAGCTGGCGTTTGTTAGGAAGCTTAGTTGGATTTTGGAGCAGTTAGGTGTGGCGAAGGGAAACCCTGACCCCTTCCACATCAACACGAGGCTTGGTCACTTGGACCAAGAGACCCTGAGGAGGCTAGGCGGAGAGAGAAAAGTAGCTCAGTTACTAAGGGAAATGTCCGTAGAGTGAACTCCCTACAGATACCCTTCGAGCTCAGGCAAGTCAGCCGAAGATCAGGCTGCAGCCAGGGATCAACCTGCAGCCAGGTCTGACTCAGACTCAGACGATACACCTATCGCCATCCGTTTCAAGAGAAGGGGACCAGACCCCGGAGAACCATCATTCATCGAATCCTCACCAGAACCATCCCCTAAGAGGCCCAGGCGTCTGGATTTTGAAGAAGAGGAGCAGCCAGAATACTTGTCTACACCTGCACCAGATCACATGGAGGATCAGCCTGCTCCTACCAGCCTGGAAACACAAATGGTTCTTGTCCTAACTCCTCACTTCATATCAGAAGAAGAAGAAGAAGAAGGTTTGATCATTCACATTCCAGAAGCAAATTATTCTTTCAACCTACTTGAAAACAATTCTTTCAACCTATCTGTAGAGCAACTTTTACTTGTTAAACAACATGCTCTCAAACATTCTTTTATCGAGATTTTTGAAGAATGGAAAACCCTTAAATCTGCTACATTTTCTTAACTACAAGCCTTTACTGAAGGGAGTAGCTGGGAGTATCCCTAGGCTATATAGGATCTACTCATTCATTTTTACAATGAGTCAGATCTAATATTACTACTTCAGGAGGGCTGGTTCATGACCCATTTCCAAACCAACATGGACCAGCTCCTCCATATAATAATGGGAAGTGTGTTTGATGGTACCCTCAATGAGGATGGATAGGTAGTTGAAAAAGAAATAAGAATCGAAGAGGTAGTGGAGGAAGAAGAAGTTGAAGAAGAAGAAGAAAAAATATTAGTTGAAGAACAAGAAGAAGAAGAGAGGCACGAGGAAGAAAGAGAAGAAAATATCACAGTTGAAGAAAAAGGAGAAGAAGTTGAAAAACAGAGTGAAGAAGAGGAAGTCGAAAAGACATAAGAGTTGGCAGAAGAAGATGAGGAAGAAGGAGAAGAAGTTGACAAGGAAGATGATGATGATAATGATGATAATGATTCTGATAAAGATGAGGATAAAAAGGATGATGAGGAAGAAGAGAAAGATGAAGAGAAGGAAGAAGAGAAAAAAAGAAGAAGAGAAAGAGGAAGAAAAGAAAGAGGAAGAAGAGAAGGAGAAAGAAGCTGAAGAAGAAAAAGAAGGCCGAGATGAAGACAGAGCAGATAAGGCTGGGGCACCTGCCCGCTACACCAGCCTTGATGGAGATTTTGATGATAGGTCGGGGACCCCAGAGCAGATTCCACCTGGTCAGCCGCCTGCAGACAGGAGTCTGCAGACAGGTAGGTCCACTGCAAACTACCTGCAGGCACAGAAAGCGTCGGTGAGAACTCTCCGCAGCCATCACCAGTCTCCCCTGTGATGACTGAGCTGATCCGCAACATTGTCAAAGAATCCTTAGAAGAGCTGCTTGCTGCAATAATCTCACCTGACTTGCAGACCATAAATGCAAAGATTGACACCCTACTGCATAGGAATGCTCCTCAACCTCCTCCTCCCAACAATTCCAGAATGCCAGTTGGCATGTCTGACTGGATGCACCGTGTAGAGCAGCAATTGACCATATTGGTTGATGCTGGAAAAAAGGGGGAAGGAAAGCAGGGGGAAGTAAGTCAAGTTCAGGCTCAGGAGCTGAGATCGAAGAAAAGGCAAGATGTTCCACTAATTGAAGCTGGGACATCAAGTCAAAAGAGGAAGGAAAAAGTTGACCCTGAGCAGACTGATGATTAGCCTGCAGAGAAGAAGAGGAGGATCAGGCAAGGAGCAGAGCCTACATTAGAATGGGAAGGCAAAGAGCTTTGGTTCGTTGAAGACTTTCTACCTACCGAAGCTGCTCCAATGTGGGGATCTGCAAAGAAGCAATTCATTGAAAAATTTTATATCTGGGAGTTACTCGAGGAGAAAAATTGCTCCCCACAGCAGACTTTTATCGACTTTATGGAACTAACATTTCCAAAGCTCTGTGCCATCTTAGTAAAACATGCAAATGCATGGAATGTCTACCCCATGATTCCTCCCTTCAGAACTGGAGAACCTCCCACCTTGCTAAACAATGAATTGGATGAGCTAGACTTACAGAACGAGATAAGGAAGGTGTGTGAAGAACACAAATTCACATCCAAAGAAGATCAAGATTTTGCCGCTCTTGTTATAAGGAGGAAGTATGGACTAGTTCCTATCAAGAAGAGGCCTATTGGAGCTAAGCCTTTTAGGTCTCCCAAGAAAACTGTCCGCAGAGGCAGAGGCAGATAGGATTTGTTTGGACTTATATTTTTTTGTAATTTTTGATCTTGGAAGGCTTGTAATTTTTCTGTATTTTGTTTGTTCATTCAAAGCTGCTGTAGTTTTAAACAAAATCAGAAGAAATATATAAAGTCATTTGAATGACAACCTCTAGTTGTCTCAAAACAAGACAGATTTTTGTTTGTGTCTTGCACTTATGTGCAGACCTGTTCTTCATCTGAATAAGTTACTTAAGTTTTGTCATCATCAAAATAGGGGGAATTTGTTAGAAATACTTATTAGATTTTGATGATGTCATCTTTATATATTCAAATGTATGTTTTAAATTACTTGGCAAAATGTAAGGAAGAACCAACTTAGTATCTTCCATAGGCCAAACTGTGATAAGCTAGATAGTTGGCAATGTAAAGAAGAACCAAATGAGTATCTTCTATAGTCCCTATAAGCTAGGCTTAAAAATCGACTAAGTACAAATCAGATAAGTATCAATCAGCCGAGTCTTGGTCAACTCAACTGTTCAGATAAGGTTGACCACAGACGAGTCATATCAGGCAACCCTTATCAGAGAAGTTTTGGTCAACATTTTAAATCAGCGAAGTTGGACCAGACCGCAGTCAAGAAGGAAAGTCAAGTCATATGAAGTCTGACCATCAGATCAGTCAAGTTCAATCAGGTCATAAGACTTCAGACAAGTCGGCAAATCAGAGAAGTCGACATCAGTGAAGGTTGACTGCACATCAGATAGGTTGACCATAGACCGGTCAGTCAAGTAATCAACCAAGTACTCTAGTCTACGTCAGCATACGTTGAATAGTCAATATTTATGGAAAGTCACATGCGGGCGATTAGAGACAGACTGGAGAGATTCCCGGAAAGGATATGAATTAAGTAATTCATCCAGACCCACCATTGAAGACTTTAATCTTATTATATTCAAAAGATTTGGTGCCATCACATGGAAGTCTTCATAACGGTCAGAATTGGATTAAATTATGGGAATCCAGCCTTGCAACGTTCAGAAAATAAGCAAAGAAGTCTATTTCTCCAACGAATGGATTTGTTACAGATCTGCAACAGCTATGAAGAAATTCTCAGGGATCGACACCTATATATATCCGAAGATTTGAAGTTGAGCAGTATGATGTGAACAATACTTACAAGCAATCAAAGCAAACAAAGAAATCAAAGCGAACAATAGCATCGTGAAAGAGCAAGAGTTCAAAAGTTCTTATTCGATGAAGCTCTTAGTTGGAGAAGACAATCACTCATGTCTTTAAAACCTGAGTTCGGGGTACTTCATGTAATACCCGAGATTCTAATGTTTATTGTGACATTGTATATGTTGTATGTGGTCTGAGTTTTATCCAGAGTATTTCATGATCCGGTGTTGTTGAGCGTATGATTACTTAATTGTGTTCAAAATTGTAATTTTTGTACCTGTAGCGCACGCTAACGATTAGGCGTAGCGTACGCTAATTTGGGTTCGTAGCGCACGCTATGCATGAACCTTAGCGCACGCTATACGTAGTCAAGTTGATTAAGATAGGGTGGTAGCTGAGATCAGCCGCGGATCTTGGTCGGGACATGTCGGGATGAACCTGGACGGCTTTTGGAAAAATCCGAGTCAACGCTGTTTAGCGCACGCTACTGGTAAGAGGATAGCGCACGCTAAGGGTTGAGTACAGGGAGGTCAGTAAGCTTCGTATGGCCGTTAGCGCACACTATATGAGTAGCAGCGTACACTAATTTATGAATTTAGCACATGTAAGGGGATGTTAGTGCATGCTAAGTCGGGACCAGGCAGAAACAGTAGAATGCAGGCCCATTAGCGCACGCTATGGATATGGACTAGCGCGCGCTAATAACCATTTTCTATATATAGGACAGCACCCTTCTTCATTTTTTCAAATTTCTTCACTTCCCAAACTCGATTTCTGAGACATAGAGAGTGACTCTCTCCATCCTAAACCTCTCATATCATCATCCTAGCACGAGTTTGAAGATTTTAGATCATTGGAGATTGGTGTTTAAGCTCTCGGTGTGGGATTTCTTCAAGTCCCTCCTTGTTCTTCACTATTTCGAGGTAGGTGATTCTTCACCAACTAGAGTAGTATTCTTTAGGATGTTTTGGAACATAATTTGAGATTATCTAGTTAGTTAAATTCGTACGTAGTCGAACATCATGTTGTTAGAAGGATATTTTTGATGTTTCGGTACTTCTTCATCGTATAGACCATTGAACCTTTTTGTGTTTGAACTCCTAAGCACATTCATGAAGCTACAAAACCGATTATGGCTAGTTTATGGAGATTATCAAGTTCTTATGTATTTACATAATGGAATTATACGTTTTGAGACATTGAATGGATTGAACTTAGGACATTTTCTTGAAGATGAAGATGAATTATTAGTATAGCCTTGGATAGTATGAGATGACCTTCAATGTAAACCATAACTCAAAGTGATTTCTGGGTTTGGTGATCTTCATATTGATGATTCAAACAAAAATATGTTGATGGGTAACCATTGTTATGAACGTAAATTTTGGCAAGGAAGATAAATTGTAGAAGAACGAATTATATGGTTGTTAAACCTTAAACTCGTATTGAAGCGTGATTTGTAACCGAACTTGATGAGGGAATCGATAATCCGGAATCGTAGTACGTAATTACGGTGATTTGAGTGACTCTAGCTAGACCAGGCGGTCGTCGAGTGAGTCGAACCGTGAGTCGGCGAGCTTAGAGTGTTAATCCGACCGTAGTGGACGTTAGATGTTCGTACGTTTAAACTTGTCCTGAGTTGCCGTTATTTTTCCTGTTTGTTCAAGGGCCGAGCATTTTGCGAACGTTTGATCGAAGGAGGCGGCCTTCGAGTGTGTTGAGATCACTGGAGTAATTAGTTCTTCCCATCTTTGAGGCAAGTATCGTATTTTAAACTTATTGATATTGCATTGTTGATCATGTGTACGATTTATTCGTGTTGTTGAACATGAGATTAAATTCTTTGAGTTGTCATGATATTTGTTATTGGTTCCTTGATTGTTCACGTCGATGAATGTGTTGATTTGCATATGTGTAAGCATAATTGTAATGTTTATGTTGTAAATGATCCGAGGGGATCATGAGGATCTATGCTGAGGGCGCTGGATCGAATGTCCACCATGCGTTGGTCCGACGGGATCATCATGGGGATCTATGATGAGGGCGTTGGATCGTTGGACAGGTTTTCCACCATGCGTTGGTCCGACGGGATCACCATGGGGAACTATACCGAGGGCGCTGGATCGTTGGATTACCCTGTATTGTGTTGATGGAATCGTGAGGATTCACATCGTTGGATTCCGATGACGGAAGTACGTTTTATAGGTTTTATGATGCACTGATGATTTATGCATTATGATACTTGTACTAGAATTGTTTTGCTAACCCCTTGGGGGGTGGATATTGGTTTTGATGTTCAGGTAGCCGAGGGGCGGGGAAGCAGCCACAGTACCGACATGACAATGAAGGGGTTCAGTGATGTTGATTATGTTGTCTTATTTTCCGGTTATTTTCAGTACTCGAGTACATTTATGTTGTTGATGTTTTGGGGACATTTTGTAATAATGAACTTATTTGAATTGTCGAACGGGTTTGAATTTCCTTTTATTAATGACACTTTAGTATTATTTCCGTATTTCTCAAATTAGCCTTGTAAATTCTTATACAAAGGATTTACGGCGCTGTAATTATCTCGAACATATCGGGGTGTTACAGAATATGGTATCGGAGCTAAGATTCATGGATATCTTGGCAGTCGGGTTTTTGTTGGGTCTGTTTACGTTATTTGATTTACGGGTCATTCGTAACATCACTGTTCAGCCAGCGTCGTCACGTGGACCGTGCTTGTAAGTCTCCTAATCTCTTATATTACCGTTTTAATTTCTGTTTTGTGAATATTGATGGACTTTCTTTTAGAAAAGTTTGCCCTGGATATTGAGTAATTATGTTTACAGTATGTTGAGAGGAGGTCGTGGATGCGGACGTGGTCGTGCACGCGAACGTGGTAATGCGAGACAGGAGGATTCAGTGTCTACCCCTGAATTATCGGCTAGTCGAACCGATTCCCATTCGGGAGGACAGCAGGGATTAGAAAATAATAATGCAGATCCTAATATGCCGGGAGTGCTTCAGCAGGTGGTTGCTCAGATAAACTAGTTTGCTCAGGTAGTTGACCGCATGCAGACGGCGATGGGACAGCAACACAATGAGGATAATCGAGGAGACAAATGGCTTACTGAGGTGGTCAAATTGCACCCTCCAAAATTTGACGGTTCTGCTGAGACACTTACTTGGGATCACTGGCTGAAGGAGTTAGAGAAAATCTTTGTGGGAATTAACTGTCCCGATGACAGAAAGGTTCCGATCGCCCAGTATCTCCTGACTGGGGAGGCTTTCGACTGGTGGGAGGCCATTCGACCTGAGGATCATAATGCTGACTCGACGGAATTCAAATTAATGATGGAAGCGCAATATTGTCCTCGCCCAGTTAGAGAGGCCCGAGTTCGGGAGTTTTTCTCACCACAAAATTTAGAGGCATCTGTGACTGACGTGATTAAGACTTTTAATCACCAACTGACTTATGTGCGCCACTTGGTCAGGACCGAGGCAGAGAGGATTTTTCATTTTGACATGCGGATGAAGCCGGAGATTCAGCAATATATGTCCGGATTTGAGTGTACCACTTTGCGACAGTATCAGGATAAAGCACGGGCCTACGATATGAAAGAGGCGGCAGTAGAGAAATCAACGGAAGCAAAGAAGCAGAAGGTGTCTGGCAACTTCACGGAGGACAAGAGTGGTGGGCCCCACAAGGGCCAGTCCTCATTTCATTCATCCAGGAGGCCTCCGCATCATTCTCGAGGTGGAAAGAAGTTTCGGGCAACACCAACCGTTTCAGACGCAGGGAGAAAATGTTATAACTGTGGCAAAACAGGGCATGTTCGACTTGACTGTTTCGCACCTGCTGTGACCTGCTTCGAGTGTGGATAGGAAGGACATCGCGCAACATTTTGTGTAAATGCGACTCGATCTTTTGGTACTCGCACTCCTGCACCGGTTCCGAAGGATGCAAGTGTGAACCAGACACAGCAGAGTGGTTTCCAGCAGTAGAATGTTGGGAAAAGAGAGGCGTCTAGCGCTTGGTCCGTTCCTCCACGTATTTATGAGATAAGGAAGTCAGACGATCAGAACACGGTTGTTGCATCAGGTACGATTCAGATCCTTTTGCAACCAGTTAGTGTTTTATTCGATTCAAGAGCTACGCATTCTTTCATATCTTTGAACTGTGTTAATCGTTTGAAAATCTCGTGCTTGTATGATTTTGAACCTTATGTTGTGGGATTACCGAGCGGAGAGAAACTTGTGGGAACCCTAGAAACTAGAGATTTTCCGGTGTCTATAGGAGGGAGAGATTGGCCATCCAATCTTATTGTAGTCGACATCCGTGGTGACGATTTAATTCTCAGAGATGATTGGCTCAAAGCTATTTTGAATTACCGAAAGAGAGTCATTTCTATCATTGCCGATGACGGATCTCAACATTTATTCATAGTATGGAGACCGGGAAGCTCGGGAAAATTGATCAAAGCGATGAAAGCAGTGAAATTGCTAAAGCAGGGTCGTCACGGATTTTGGTGTTATGCCATGAAGAAAGAAGAAGGAGTCGATCTCGCCTCTATTCCAGTGGTAAACGAATTCTCAGACGTATTCCCTGACGAACTACCCGGTTTAGCTCCGCGGAGAGAAGTAGAGTTTAATATCGAATTGGAGCCTGGAGCTGCAACTATCTCTAGAGCACCATACCGTATGGCGCCAACCGAGATGTATGAACTAAAGAAGCAACTGGAGGATTTATTACATAAGGTTTACATTCAACCTAGCGTTTCTCCTTGGGGAGCGCCCATTCTCTTTGTCAGGAAGAAAGATGGATCCCTCCGATTATACATCGATTACAGGGAACTAAACAAGGTGACGATCAAGAATAAGTATCCTATACCTCGGATCGATGACTTGCTTGATCAACTGTAGGGGGCCAGAGTATTCTCTAAGATTGACTTGCGATCAGGATATCATCAGTTGAGAATTAAGGAATCGAACATACCGAAATCTGCTTTTAGATCCCAGTACGGGCATTATGAATTCGTGGTGATGCCATTTGGACTTACCAATGCTCTTGCGGTATTTATGCAATTTATGAATCAGGTATTCTTAGAATAATTGGATAAATTTGTGGTAGTCTTCATCGATGACATCTTGATCTATTCGAAGGACACAGAGGAGCATGCTGAGCATTTGCGTATTGTTTTGAGCACCTTGAGGAATGAACAGCTTTATGCGAAACTTTCTAAATGCGAGTTCTGTCTTAGGGAAGTAACCTTCCTTGGGCATGTGATATCAGCAGACGGAGTTCAGGTGGACCCAAAGAAAGTTGAAGCAATTTTGGAATGGGAATCTCCTAATAATGTGAAAGAAGTCCGGAGTTTCTTGGGACTTGCTGGATATTATCACCGTTTTGTATAGGGGTTTTCCAAAATCGCTCGTCCACTTACTCAGCTGTTACAAAAAACCCAAAAATTCGTGTGGAATGAGAAATGCCAGGCGGGTTTTGATGAACTTAAGAGAAGACTGACGACAGCGCCTATACTAGCGTTACCAGATGGAACTGATGGATTCATGGTATACAGCGATGCTTCAAATCAGGGTCTGGGATGTGTATTGATGCAAAAGGATAAGGTGATTGCCTATGCCTCTTGACAGTTGAAACTGTACGAAGTTAATTACCCGACTCATGATATGGAGTTAGCAGCTGTAGTCTTTGCTCTAAAAATTTGGCGACATTATTTATACGGCACTCATTGTCAGATCTTTACAGATCATAAGAGCCTCAAGTATATTTTTAGTCAGAAGGAATTAAATATGAGGCAGAGCAGGTGGCTGGAATTGATCAAGGATTACGATTTGGAAATCCTCTATCATCCAGGCAAAGTAAACGTTGTAGCTGACGCACTGAGCCGTAAACCTGTTTCTCTTCGAGTGTTGGAAGCGGTTACGTCCCAAACCAGCATTCAACGAGAACTAATCCGAGAAGGAATTGAAGTGTGGTCGCAAGGAGTCCAAGGGCAATTGTGTGTGATGGAACTAACTTCGTCGTTGGTTGAAGAAATCAAATCTAAGCAGTTGGATGATTCTCTGATTCTTCGATTATGTGACGAAGTGAAAAAAGGGAAGGCCCCAGGATTCGTGATATAGGATGATGGAGTTATGAGATTTCAGAGTCGACTTTGCGTTCCCAATGATGATGGACAATTCTGAAGGAAGCTCATAGTGCACCCTATTCTATTCACCCGGGCAGCAGTAAGATGTATAAGGATCTAAAACAAAACTTCTGGTGGGGAAATATGAAGAAGGACATAGCAGAATACGTTTCAAGGTGTTTGACTTGCCAACAGGTTAAGATTGAACATCAGCGGCCTGCTGGAATGTTGAAGCCACTTCCGATCCCTGAGTGGAAGTGGGAGGATATCTCGATGGATTTCATCACCAATATGCCAAGGATCAAGACGAGAATGAACATGATTTGGGTTGTAGTTGATCGACTAACCAAGTCGGCTCATTTCCTAGGAATTAAAGACACGTGGGGACCCGATAAATTGGCACGAGTATTTATTGCAGAGATAGTCAGATTGCATGGGACGCCGAAGACCGTTATTTCATATGGAGATGGTCACTTCGTGTCGCGTTTCTGGAAGGCAGTTCACAGGGCTTTGGGGACCGAGCTAAAATTTAGCACAGCTTATCATCCTCAAACGGACGGTCAGTCCGAAAGGACTATACAAACATTAGAAGACATGCTTAGAGCTTGTGCTTTGGATTGGTCAACTGATTGGGAAGTTCACTTGTCGTTGATTGAATTCACATATAACAATAGTTGGCATGCTTCTATTAAGATGGCACCATTTGAAGCTTTGTACGGGAGAAGATGCCGATCACCCCTATGCTGGGATGATTCTTCGGACTTGATCGGGACGGAACCGGAATTGATAGTTCAGACTCAAAAGAAGAAAGCTTTGATTCGGGAATGACTGTTGACTGCCCAGAGTCGACAGAAGTCTTATGCAGATATGAGCCGTCGCCCGTTAGAGTTTGAGATTGGGGATCATATACTATTGAAGGTTTCTCCTACCCGGGGAATTTTACGATTTGGGAGGAAAGGAAAACTGAGTCCGAGGTATATCGGGCCATTCGAGATCCTTGACAGGGTTAGGGATTTAGCATATAGGTTGGCCTTACTGCCATCGCTGAGTCACGTTCACAATGTGTTTCACGTATCCCAATTACGGAAGTATGTACCAGATCCCAGTCATATCATTGATTACGGCGAGATCGAGATGCTAATGACGGCACCTTTGAAGAGAGACCAATCAAGATACTTGAGAGTCAGATCAAACAATTGAGGAATAAACCAATATCCTTGGTTAAAGTGCAATGGTCATGACACGGAGTCGAGGAGGCCACATGGAAAATGGAGGATGGTATGAAGACTAGATATGCGGAGTTATTTTCATCTTAAGTTTCGGGACGAAACTTCTTTTTAGGGAGAGAGGATGTAATACCTGAGATTCTAATGTTTATTGTGACATTGTATATGTTGTATGTGGTCTGAGTTTTATCCAGAGTATTTCATGATCCGGTGTTGTTGAGCGTATGATTTCATAATTGTGTTCAAAATTATAATTTTTGTACCTGTAGCGCACGCTAATGATTAGGCGTAGCGTACGCTAATTTGGGTTCGTAGCGCACGCTATGCATGAACCTTAGCGCACGCTATACGTAGTCAACTTGATTAAGACAGGGTGGTAGGTGAGATCAGCCGCGGATCTTGCTCGGGACATGTCGGGATGAACCTGGACGGCTTTTGGAAAAATCCGAGTCAACGCTGTTTAGCGCACGCTACTGGTAAGAGGATAGCGCACGGTAAGGGTTGAGTATCGGGAGGTCAGTAAGCTTCGTATGGCCGTTAGCGCACGCTATATGAGTAGCAGCGTACACTAATTTATGAACTTAGCGCACGTAAGGGGATGTTAGCGCATGCTAAGTCGAGACCAGGCAGAAACAGTAGAATGCAGGCCCGTTAGCGCACGCTATGGATATGGACTAGCGCGTGCTAATAACCATTTTCTATATATATGACAGCACCCTTCTTCATTTTTTCAGATTTTTTCACTTCCCAAACTCGATTTCTGAGACATATAGAGTCACTCTCTCCATCCTAAACCTCTCATATCATCATCATAGCACGAGTTTGAAGATTTTAGATCATTCGAGATTGGTGTTCAAGCTCTCGGTGGGGGATTTCTTCAAGTTCCTCCTTGTTCTTCACTATTTCGAGGTAGGTGATTCTTCACCAACTGGAGTAGTATTATTTAGGATGTTTTTGAACATGATTTGAGATTATCTAGTCAGTTAAATTCATACGTAGTCGAACATCATGTTGTTAGAAGGATATTTTCGATGTTTCGGTACTTCTTCATCGTATAGACCATTGAACCTTTTTGTGTTTGAACTCCTAAGCACATTCATGAAGCTACAAAACCGATTATGGCCAGTTTACGGAGATTATCAAGTTCTTATGTATTTAGATAATGTACGTTTTGAGACATTGAATGGATTGAACTTAGGATATTTTCTTGAAGATGAAGATGAATTATTAGTATAGCCTTGGATAGTATGAGATGACCTTCAATGTAAACTCTAACTCATAGTGATTTCTGGGTTTGGTGATCTTCATATTGATGATTCAAACTAAAGGATGTTGATGGGTAACCATTGTTATGAACGTAAATTTTGGCAAGGAAGATAAATTGTAGAAGAACGAATTATATGGTTGTTAAACCTTAAACTCGGATTGAAGCGTGATTTGTAACCGAACTTGATGAGGGAATCGATAATCCAGAATCATAGTACGTAATTACGGTGATTTGAGTGACTCTAACTAGACCGGGCGGCCGTCGAGTGAGTCGAACCGTGAGTCGGCGAGCTTAGAGTGTTAATCCGAACGTAGTTGACGTGAGATGTTCGTACGTTTAAACTTGTCCTGAGTTGCCGTTATTTTTCCTATTTGTTCAAGGGCCGAGCATTTTGCGAACGTTTGATCGAAGGAGGCGGCCTTCGAGTGTGTTGAGATCATTGGAGTAATTAGTTCTTGCCATCTTTGAGGCAAGTATCGTATTTTAAACTTATTGATATTGCATTGTTGATCATGTGTACGATTTATTCGTGTTGTTGAACATGAGATTAAATTATTTGAGTTGTGATGATATTTGTTATTGGTTCCTTGATTGTTCACGTCGATGAACGTGTTGATTTGCATATGTGTAAGCAAAATTGTAATGTTTATGTTGTAAATGATCCAAGGGGATCATGAGGATCTATGCTGAGGGCGCTGGATCGAATCTCCACCATGCGTTGGTCAGACGGGATCATCATGGGGATCTATGCTGAGGGCGCTGGATCATTGGACGACTTTTCCACCATGCGTTGGTCCGACGGGATCATCATGGGGATCTATACCGAGGGCGCTGGATCGTTGGATTACCCTGTATTTTGTTGATGGAATCGTGAGGATTCACATCATTGGATTCCGATGACGGAAGTCCGTTTTGTAGGTTTTATGATGCACTGATGATTTATGTATTATGATACTTGTACTAGCATTGTTTTGCTAACCCCTTCGGGGGTGGACATTGGTTTTGATGTTCAGGTAGCCGAGGAGTGGGGAAGCAGCCACAGTACCGACATGACGATGAAGGGGTTCAGTGATGTGGATTATGTTGTCTTATTTTCCAGTTATTTTCAGTACTCGAGTACGTTTATGTTGTTGATGTTTTGGGGACATTTTGTAATAATGAACTTATTTGAATTTTCGAACGGGTTTGAATTTCCTTTTATTAATGACACTTTAGTATTATTTCTGTATTTCTTAAATTAGCCTTGTAAATTCTTATACAAAGGATTTACGGCGCTGTAATTATCTCGAACATATCGGGGTGTTACACTTCACTGGTTGAAGTTCGAGAGGCTGTAAAGGCATCCAAGGATCGTAGATCAAGAGGTGCAAGGCAGTCAAAGAGAGTTGCAACGGCAAGAAATTCCACTTGTTGGAAGTTGTTGTAATTGGTTGAATCACTGTAATATTTATCGCTGGTTGAGAATTATAGTGAATTCATCTCCAACTGGTTTGGAGAAAAGTAGATTAGTAGAGGATTACCCCACCTCTGAGACCACTATAACTGCCTGCGTGTTTTACCGCTTTCATCATCATACTTAACTGCTGCATTCATACTTAAGTGTTCCATTGATCATTTCTGTATTTGTCATCAGCTGACTTCCGCACTTACATTGACTACAGACGACTCTAAGTCTTCTGTACCATCAGCTGAGAAACTCATCCTTTGTGGAAAAGAGTTTCAATAAGTCTATTCACCCCCCCCCCCCCTCTAGACTTATTCCTGGACGACTTGTGACCTACAGACATCTGATGAAGGGTCTATACGTATATAGTATTCACGACATAATGGATAAATCAAGAGCTGGCTAAGTGCTACCCGCACTCATTGGTTCCTCCCAATGTCGGCTGAGACAGACCTACAGAGTCGCGCATCAGGAGCGTTGGCGGATAAATGTGAATTTATTATCTCTCTAATAATATTAGATATTGGATATCTAATTATGATTTATTGGATAAATCAAATAGTGGTCTTATAAATTGAAATTAAGTTACTGGGTAATTAATTTAATTCATAAATAAAATTTCTTAAAGAAATATATTTGCATTTGATATAATTAATTAATTGGATTAATTAATTAGTATAAATACATTGGAAATAAAACGGAGTGTATTTAACGGAGTCGTTTGACGTACGTCTGGTACACGAGCCGAGTGACTCGACCCGTTTAATTTCCATGTGGCCGCCCACCCCTCTCTACTTTGTCTTGGTGTGGTGTTTTATTTTATTAGTTATTAAGCATGTTCTTTAGATAATTCCACGATGAAATGATTTGGTATCTAATCATATCATCTTGTTATCTTTCTTTTTATCATGTTAATCTTATAAAATGAAAACAATACAACACTAACTCTCATTTTTGCATGCTTCGGCCGAACCATTAGTGAGGAGAGAGATAAAATTTTCTTTGTTCAATTCTTCTATCTTAGAGGTGAGAAAAAAATAAGAAATAAAGAGAGAAAAATTCTAACGAGTTTCCCTAGTCGTGCTCTTGGAGATCGGAGTCTCGTTGATTTTTTCGGTCAAGTTCCGTCGCATGGTGTCGTAGAGACATCGCACTTCCGGTGTTTGGAACAAAGGGAATTCATGTTCATGTTCGGGTTCGTGATCATCATCAACTTACGAAGATAATATCAAAGGCTTCAGAGGTATGGGACTTTGATCCTTTCATCTTCGTTGATTTATTTTTTTCGTGTATACGTTACTTGATCGATCCTGTTTGGGATTCTTTATTGTGTATTATTATTCTGATGTGTATTCGATTTTGTATCCGGAATCCCAACAGTGGTATCGGAGCGAGGTCAATGATACCGTATATACGATTATTTGTGCATTTTGAATGCTATTGGATGATGTTGATGATTTAGAATCATTATTGGTATAATCGGAGATATTTAGTTGTTCGTTGCAAATTTCGTTTCTATGATTTTATGTGAATTATAAATCTGTAAAATTTTATTTTATTTATTTATAAGTCCTACATACAAGTTAGAAATATCACGTTTTGGAAACGATTCGAAAAACGAGCTGAACGGAGGTCGGACTCGGCAGCCGGGGGCTGCCAGAGTCACTGTCAGGCTGTGCCTGGCAGGTTGGCCGGACAGGAGGCCTGCTACCCGGATAGTAGCAGGTACGTGACTCGCTCCAGTGGGTCACCCTCAGCCAGCCCCCTTGTTTGGTCTCGGTTCGCGGGCTGGTCCTGTTCCGACTTGTCCGGGACTTCGTTTAGTCTCTGTATTACGTTGTAATATTTTCCCACATTTTAAATTGAATTTAATTTGATTAAAATGTATATTTGGAATATTATATTAAATGGGAAAGATATTAAATGAAAATACTATTTTTGGCCGGATTACTTCGAACGAATTGAAATGACGATTATTAGTTTTAATATCATGAAAATTGAATAGATTAATTTTCATATCGATTGGATTAATGCATTAATTGATTATTTAATTTTAATGCCATATATATTAATTAGATTAATATTGTAAAAATTGAATAGATTAATTTTATAGATTAATTGGATTAATATATTAAAATTAATTATATAATTTCATTGCCGTTACATGTTGTGTGGAATCCTTATGTGATGGTGATATAGCTTGTGGACTTAGTTTTGATTTGTTCGATTCGATTGGTTTGTAAAGGCCGCTTTGAGCCTATTATTTTTACTAGAAAATTTGTATAATAGGATGCATTTTCAATGATGTAATTATTTATTAGGCTATGACGAAGACCGAAGACAACCGACCGAGAAGACGAAGAATCGAAGACTGTTTTTGTTTTTCTTTATTGGGTGATTCGCTTGGCCCAGTACTTAGGAAAAAGTCCATGAGCTATATGTTGGCAGTAACCAGGTTGCTATTTACTGTTTTTTTGACAAACACAAACGCACTTATAATTGCATTAATGTGCAAAATGTAATATTAATAGCGAAATTCTCCCGACAACAAATAGAATAAGTTTGAAAAAGGTTACGAGATTTCCTACCCTCCATCAAACTCGTAGAAAATTGATACCCGAGCCGGTGTGTTATGCTTCCGAGTTATCGGGGTAGTACATTTCGTAGAGGTTGAAAAATTCTTGAGTGCATTAGATGCCTTCGGTTGGTGGTAAATTTTGCCCCTAGAAACCTGATAGGTTTCCGGACGAGATTCAATAGTCAGACTGATAAGACGTTGATGGTCAACAACTTAGATAGTCTGGATTGCCAAGAAACCTGATAGGTTGAGGGCATGACAACTTGGGGTAAAAGAAGATCGAATCATCATTGGACTGTTTGGTGTTGGACACCACTTTATAGAAATTAATAGGCAAGAAACCTGACAGGTTGCGTCTGTTAAAATTTGTAAAGAACTTGATCACCACTAAGAAGTCAATCTTACCATGACTTCTGTGTTATAACATGGGAGTATGTAATTACGATAAAATTAGTGGGAGCCGAGATAAGAATTATACAAGATCTTAAATTCTAGACTCGGTCATAATAAAACAAGTCACTAATTCAATCTTCTCCAAATCAATGCAGGGAAACGAAACAATATCTCTCTAAAAATGGCAAAGAACCCACTTGCAATACTACTTGAAAAGAATCTCCTAACTGGCCCCAACTTCGTTGACTGGTTGCGGAATCTGATGATTGTACTCAGGATGGAGTCTCTGTGATACGTCTTGGAGGCGGACATTCCACCGACTCCTGTTCGGACTAGGGGTAATCAGGAAGAGATTGACGTCCATGAAAAATGGGTCAAGGATGACGTTCTAGTACGTGATTTTATGATGGGATCAATGACTAATGAGATGCTGAGGGCACACGAGAAAATGACTTCTGCTAGGTAGATTCTCGCACACTTGACCGAGCTTTATGGAGAGCACAGTAGGACTGCTAGATATGAGATATCGAAGCAGTTATCCAGTGCTAGGATGAAATAAGGAGAGAAAGTGGGAGACCACGTCCTCAATATGATCTCTATGATTGAGAGACTCGAGGTGATCAACTTTCATATGGATTTATACCTTCAGATTGATCTCATCCTTCAATCTCTGCCTGACTCCTTCATGCAGTTTGTAATAAATTTCAACTGTAATGAGATTTCATGCTATTACTTTGATTATATTTCGTGTTGGAGTGTTTTACCAAGTATAAAACACGAATAAGTCTCAAAGCTCTAAGAACTTGTCTGCAAACAGTTCATAGATTAAGTTGTATTTAAATAGGATTACTTCCTGTAAGATTGTGCCTGCGCGCCAATTGTAATTTAAGTTGTAATACACTTAGTCCAGTAGGATTTATCATTTAGAACTTGCCTGCGAGTAGTTCACATTTTTAGACTAAGTCTTGAAGATGAGAACTTCCGACAAAAGACTTGAAGATAGACTCTCCTTAAGAAAGTTTTGGCATTATGAAAAGGAGGTAAATTGTTGGGAAAAATCCTCCCTGTGTTTTGATAATTGCCTCATACAGCAAGATCTTCAAAGTCAGTATTTCGGTCTAAGTATGGAAGTTGTTAGGAGAATATCATACAGCCTGTCCATACAGCAAAAGATCTTCTAGCAAAGTCAAGAGTCCTTTCCTACAACGTAGTCTTCAAGATACAACAAAGGACAAAGATGTTGGATACAGCAAATATGTTGTAAGTGTTTTACTGAGGAAAAGTAAAAAACAAATCCAACAGGACTGAAAAACTGTAAACCATTGAGAAATCAAACATTGTTTATTCTAAAAGTATTCACGGTTAAAGTAGCATTTAATGCTGATAGAACAGTATTTAATACGGCCTAGGAGACTACAGTCTGAAGAGCATTTACTGCTGGTCAAAAAAGAATGTCTGAAGCATTAAATGCGAACCGCCTTTAATTCGAAACATTCTGTAGCCGCCAATCAGAGCAATCTCAATCTCACCAACTGGCCGACTGCTACAATTTATAACGGATCTATTTCTAAGGTTATAAATAGCCCTAAGAAAGAAGACATTTCTCACTTGACGTATTAACACTTTGACAAGCTGAATATCAAGATTACAAGAGCAATATATTTATTCGAGCATACATCTTCATCAAGAGAAGAAATATACCAAGTCCTCAATGCAAATAGCACATGTACAGCAAACTCTCATCAAGCATACATCTGCTATTTGATCTTCTCTTATCAAATCTATCATTGAGTTTTCTTAGCCCTGTGTGGACTAAGCCTTGCTATCTCTGACTTGTTTGGGACAAATAGTACCAAAGACGAAGCTTCAACCTGTGTAAGAACAAGCAAGTAGAAGAAGCCAAGCCTATCTGTGTGAACGGCCCGAGCTACTGTCGGCTATATCAATATATGTGAACGATACAACTACGCATTTAGTTAAAGTCATATAGTTATGTACGCCGTGATTTAATAAACATTTTACTCCTGTGTGGAGGACCAGTGGATGTAGAGGGATTTACCTCGAACCACTTTAATTAGTGTGACTTTACTTCCTGTCATTTACTATTTTATATCTTCCTGTATGATTTAAGTAATATTGTAAAAACCTTGTACGCACCAAGCTAACAAGAGATTATTTAGTTGTTGTATTTACAACTCAACATTAGACTTCCACTACGCAATTAAACTTCAAAGAAGATACAACTTACACCCCACCTTCTAAGCTGTTATTACTGTATACTGTGGCTAACACAAGTCCTCCTCCAAGCCTTTACAATATGACAAAGTAGGGTTTTTTGGCTTTCAAACGCGTTAAAGTCATCAATCAAGGAAATTAACACCGAAAAGTGACTATTTGACACGGCACGTGTCGTACTGTCCTAGAAATGGTAAAACCACTGGAAAACTTTGACACGGCCCATGTTGTGTTGTCCGGTTCAGCTCCATTTCTTCAGTTCTTTCTCCCATTCGTGCAGCGCTTATTATGTGTCGGGGTTTGGGACTTCATTCATGCTTGATAATGGCCTTAAAACACCTATTAAAGACAACAAAACATACCCAAGTGCAATTGAGTCCAGCAAATACAATTTAAGCACAAACAACACAATTCTACACATCTTTGAATAACAAATTCCTAATAATCACTATAGAAATATGTGTAAAAATGAGTGTGAACAGACAGCAACAGTTTTCACCAGTTTTTCTTCCCCTTTGTTTTTCTTGCATGATTTTGGTGAGAAGTCGGGAGTGGTGGTCTGTGGCATCGTTGTTCATCATTTTGGGAAGCTTGGTTCATGTCAATCATTATCCTTCATCTCAATTTTTCTGGATTGGAAGTAAACTCTTGAAAATCACTAAGTTGACTTTTTCGGGGGATTTCTCTAGATTTTGAATCTAGTCCATTTTTAATGAATTGGTTGGTGTTATACAATGTTGTTGATCATATTTTATGGATTGTATATCCATATCTTAGATTTATTCCACCCGGTTGATGATTTTTATGTTCTTGAGGAACCTTGAACATTTAGTGTTCGATTAAATGCTTCAATCGGTTTCTCTTTGGCCGTGGGGCGTGTTTTCAATCATTTTTAGTCGTTATCCCGTAGTAATTGTGTTTTTGTTGTTTTATCACGAAGGTTCTAGGTTTTTGTGGATTTCCAACCGAACCATGTTCTACGGAATATCCGCGTGTTGTTTATCGAGGCAAGTATCATTGTCTATATGATTTATATTTTGCAAATTGAAGTTGAGTAATGAATTAAAGATAGTTTGCTCGTTCTCATTGATTGTGCATTATGCGAATTATCGTCTAACGATCAACATACACAGTGCTAATATATTTGATCGTTCCTTGTCGTGGTATTGTGTCGATTGTGATGATTTAGTTGATTTACTATACTCTTTGATGTGCGTTGTGCCGGTTTGAGACTAACGGATATATGTTGTGTTGGTATGCTCATATACTTGAATGTATATTTTGGTTGTTTGTTGATCGTTAGACGTGATGTGTTGATTGTGTGTTGTAATAGTTGTTGTGTTGTTGTTTGTGTATTTTGTGGTATGATTGAACGTGTATTTTTTTTTGATGGCTGTTGTGATGCTAATAGTGCATACGAGTGGGAAATGTTGTGTTTTGTTCAACCTGGGATGCCTGAATGGACGTCAGGAGATCTATGATAAGGGCGCTGGATCACGGGCGAATTTAATCAACCCAGAGATATCAATGGGACGTATGAAGATCTATGCTAAAGGTACTCGATAATGGATGATGGTTATCCACCTAGGGATGCCCGACGGGCGTATGGGGATCTATGCTAAGGGTGTGATGCATTTTAATTTGGGTTCGGGACCCTTGAGTATTATGATGTGTTACTTGTTAATATCCTGGGATATTAAACTGATTTGATGTTTAAGGATTTTAAAAGGATGTTTTATGAAAATAATGGTTGGGCCGCTACTCAATCGATTTTTGAAAAGGTCGTTTCCTTTATAAAAATCACGTGATGTGGAATGGGATTTGGGCTGAGACCCTAATGTTTCGAAAAAGTTTTATAACTTCGGACTTGAAGTCCTGAAAGGCTTTTTCCATTTTATAAAACTCCCGAGATGATGAATCATTTTCAAAGATCGGAGTTTGTTTACTAAATATTAAAAGCCTCTCGGGAATTTCTTGTGATGCCCAAGATTCTCATATACAAAGTCTAATCAATAATAACAGCTTCTATAAACGAGCATGCAAGATTTTCATCCTATTTGCATATATTTATGATCAGATAACAGAAAATTTCTACTAAGTGACCAATAATGTTCTTGTACTATTATATAATTTATGTGCTACTTATATAAACTTGTCAGTTTTGTGCGATTTTGGAATTGTTGACTAGAGTTTGATGTCTAATATTTCTGTGGAACTTAATATGGTGAACTGTGTAATACTTATAGAATATTTTTATCGATTATATATCGGAGCAAAAACCCAATTCCTTATTGTCGCGAATGTAAACGTGTGTAACATGTACACCACCTAACATGTTTTACTAAACGAGGATAAGTATTAAACATGTGTATATATATATTACCACAAACACATGCATACTAGTACATATATATTCAATTAGATAATAATACCCCCCACACACACGGCCAGGAAGAACTAAATGAAACAAAGAAGAAGAAAAAGAAGAGAAAGATGAAGGAAGTGTTGAGGGTTTCGTCTCCATAGTTGTCTACCTCTGGTAGGTAACCTTTTGTAGTTTCTATATCAAATTGTTCGTCACAACGAGTAGAACATGAATACATGTTCGGATTTTTTCAACCAATGCCGGAATAATCGAAAAGGGGTAGGAACCGTCGCTTGTCGTCGAGGCCTGGTACGACTATCTGGATTATCGGAACTTTGAAGTTTTTATAACATTATGTTTATAAATGGTTATGGATGTATAGGCATATATATATTTATATATATATATATATATATACACACACACATATATTGTATGTGAACGAGTTGCGATATAACTATGTATAATTAAGGAAATTAATGGGAAATAATGATTTTAATTTTATGGTTTGACTGATAGATTAATATATAATTTTATCCTGACTAGATCTTACTGAGATAGAGAATAGAATTTGATCAAAGGTTGCAGTATAGTAAGCTTTGGGACACAGGTAAGTAGTAAAGAATTTCAAAAATGTATCACAAGAGCATTACGTGTTTAAATTATGGTCTGGTGATTTCGTGTTACTTGTATCCTGAGTTACGTGTGTAATACCCGTACTTTTTAGGAATTGTTGGCTTTGACGTTCTTTCACTTTTGTCACTCTTGTAAGCACTTATTGAGATGTTGATTGTTGTTGTTGTTGATGATTTTAGAGTTTCGTACCTTTCAGGACATGTCCGTATTGATTGGACTTTGCAGTGATGTTTTGAGTGAGACCGATAGCGTACGCTAGGCGTATGCTAACGCACACTATTTCTGTTGAGTAGCGTGTGCTAAGCTTCGCCTGTAGCGCACGCTAATGGTCCGGGCTTGGCAGAGGCAGTAGCTGGGTTCTGCCCTATGGACTAGCAGTTAGCGCATGATAAGCGTGAGCTAACGCACGCTATTCGTGTCGAGTAGCGCGCGTTAGCATCGCCTGTAGCGCACACTAATGAGCTGAGTTGGTAGGCACAGTTGGGTGATTTCTGTTCTCTGGACTAACAGTTAACGTGTGCTAGGCGTGAACTAACGCACGCTATAGGTATTGCGTAGCGCGCGCTAGTGCCGAGTGTAGCGCACGCTAGCGAGATGGGCAGTGAGTTTGGAACTTTTGCATGGTAACAGTTAGCGCACGCTAAGGATGTGGTAGCGCACGCTAACGTCGTAGGTCAGAAGCTACTGGACTACCGGGTGACCCCATTGGCGCACGCTAACCTTGAGACTTAGCGCTAATTAGACACAGTATATAAGGAAGGTCAACCCCGTTCCTCGTCATTTTTCATCTCTTTTCCTTATTTCCGATGAGAGAGCACGAGGGGGGCGATCCGGAGGTGACTTGGGGGCAATCTTTCATCATCTATCATCATCTTTCGTTGAATAACAAAGATTTTACTACATCAAATTCCTTCTCTCCGAATCAAGATAATTTCCTTAGAACCCTAGTTTGGGGAATTTTTGGGGATTTTTCTTAGATCCGTCCGATTTATCCATTTTGAAGCTTGAAATCCTTGTGATTATGATGTATCTGCCTCGTACCCATGTTCTCCAAACTCGTACCCATGATTATATGGATGTTTCTGTATATTATTCGGATTAGAGAGGGTTTGGATGATTTCCAACCTCTAGATGATTGTCCTTGAAGAAATTGTAAATCGTAGGCAGGTTTCGAGAGTTTCCCCATGTGAATCGAGTATAGATTATTAATCATTGTATTCCTTACGATATCGTTTAGGTGTCGGAAGTGCATTTTTGGACCTATCGAGCTTGTACACTTTTCCTTCCAATTCTGGATGTCTCAAAGGCAAATAGATGTTTATGATTGTACGTTCTCGACTTTGAAAGTGAGGTATATGAATTTTATGATTATATATACTCACTTTGGGAGGGTCCGATGGGGCCTCAGAGGCTTCCATTGCCATTGATGCGGTTCCACGAATATTTTGGGGTTAACCACTCTGGTAGGGTCCGACGGGGCCTCGGAGGGATCCGTCGCCGTTGGTGGGGTTCCATGGTTAATAACGTATGTATTGAAATGTGATGTTATGGGATTTAGATATTCTAGAATACTAGTTTTGAGTTTGGTGAAATGAGAATAATATTTACTTTATTGTCGAGAAGTATTGTGTTTCATATTCGATATGCTTGTACTAGCTATTTGATGGCTAACCCCTTTTTGGCGGAAATAACATTCATGTACTTCAGGATCCAGGAGAGGAGAAAGGCGCGTACTGGGTCGGCACGAAGATTATGGGCAAGAGTGATGGTGTGCCTTATTTCTATATGTGTTTTGTACCTTGTTCCATTCGGTATTGATGTACTTGGAATGGCTTTGAATACTTGAGTAATGCTTCAGATGTTCATGATATTTTCGCCTGTGTTGCCCTGGGTTTTAAATTCCCGATGTATTGTATTCTGTCAAATTGGTTATTACATTGTTGTCATCCTTATTGCCTTCTATTGGGATTATGTTTAGACCTCATCGGTCAAGATTTATGCTTCCGTGTAATTTAGCCTTGTGGGTCCCACGGAGGGGCTCACAGCGCTGTAATATACCCTGAATAGCTTGGATGTGTTAAAGAATATGGTATCAGAGCTTAGGTTTATGGATACCTAGGTTGTCGGTCTTTTTGGGTGGAAGTTGAGTTATCGTTCGAAAGCAGTATCACTATGTTGCCATCATATCGGTGCGACCGGTACTAGTAAGTCCTTTTTACTCTTCTTGTATTTTTTCCTAATCGCTTCACTATTGAATTGGTATTCTTGGGAATCGGTCACCTCGATGACGGGCGATTTGAATTGTACTCTTGTATTTTGTATATCCTTAAGAATGTCCGCTGACAGGGGTCGAGGACAAGGCCGTGGTCGTGGACTCAGACGAGGACGTGGCGCGTCCGCTTCCCTCAGTTCTGTTGCGGGGTCAGCTACTCCCAGTTTATCTAACTCAGTGCATCCTAATACCGAAAATGAACACGACGAGTCGACCGATCAAGGGAATAATGCAGCCGATCAAGGTAATAATGCAGATGTTGGGGTTATGAATGTTCTTCAACAATTGGCAAATCAGATGACTGTCCTGGCCCAAGCTGTTCAACTAAATAATCCTAATCCCACATCGGATGTTTTACTCCAGAATGTGGTCTGTATGCATCCTCCGCAATTCATTGGATCTACCGACCCAGTGGGTTGGGAGAGTTAGCTTTTCGAATTGGAGAAAGTGTTTGAAGCGGTTAACTGTCCGGAAATGAGGAAGGTACCGATTGCTCAGTACTTCCTTACTAAGGAAGCCGCGACTTGGTGGAAAGCTATTAAGCCACAAATTCATGCTGCCACATGGGATGAATTTAAGGATCTGCTAGAGGCCGGGTTTTGTTCTTGGCCAGTACAAGAAAGCAGGATCCGAGCCTTTTTCGAAGGTAAGCTACAGAACATCCCAGTCTCTCAAGCGATAGTGGAATACAACCAACAACTGATTCATGTGAAGAATCAGGTGCGTGATGAGCATGACAATATCCGCCACTTCGACATGCGGATGAATATGGATTTACGGCGTTATATGTCCGGGCTGGCTTGCACTACTCTGAAAGAATACCAGGATAGGGCTTTGGCATATGACATGTTGTGTCCCCACAATGACACCCCATACGAGCCAAAGAAGCAAAAGACCACCGGTAATTTTTCTGGTTCTAAGGATGGCAACTTTCAGAGACCTCAGTCAGCTAACCATTCAGTCGGGCAGTCTTCGCGTCCTTTTAAGTGGAAGAAGAGTTTTCGTTCTGCTTCGGGCACCTCAACTCGT
The DNA here is from genome assembly GCA_033398695.1 of Orobanche coerulescens. NCBI lineage: Eukaryota > Viridiplantae > Streptophyta > Magnoliopsida > Lamiales > Orobanchaceae > Orobanche > Orobanche coerulescens. Next base: position 144,680,017 of record CM065807.1, on the reverse strand, counting down.
CCGATAATATGTTTTAACTGTGGTCATCCAGGCCACATCTGTCTGGAGTGCAATTTTCCACCTCTGAAATGTCACTCTTGTGGTCAGATGGGGCACATGGCCATTTATTGCCCCGAACAAGATCAGACTTTAGATACTCGGGATTCTGCCCCAGCACTTAGAGACCAAAGTATGAATCAGCGGCATTCAGTTAGCCAGTCACAGCAGGGTTACGTCAAGGGCCGGGGACGGAGTCAGACCGCTCGAGAGGGAGATTCTAGCGTCGGTTTGGCACACCCACAAGTTTATGAGATGCGTCGAGCAGATGAAATCGATGCGGCGGTGGCCTCAGGTACCATTCATATTCTATCTCATCCAGTTCGAGTACTTTTTGATTCTGGTACCACACATTCTTTAATCTCTTTGGATTGTGTACGTCGGTTGAATATAAATTGTATGACTCCATGCGATCCTTTCATTATGAAACTGCCTAGTGGGGATAGAATCGTGGGGAATCGGGATTAGATATTATCCAATGAGCATAGCAGGTATTGATTGGTTATTGAATTTGATTGTGGTTGATATCAAGGGCGAGGATTTGATCCTCGGTGAGGACTGGCTTGTGAGTCACCAAGCGATTATGAATTACCGCACTAAGGTTACCACTATGATGAATAAGGATGGTTCCAAGTACTCATTCATGGGATGAAAATCGGGTCAACCTAAGTTGGTTATCAGCGCTATGAAGACCGTAAAACTCTTGAATAAGGTTTACACGGGCTATTGGTGTTATGCTCTGAAATCGGAAGGTAATGGAGTCGATTTCTTTTCGATTCCAGTTGCTAATGAGTATCTAGACGTCTTTCCAGAAGATCTTCCGAGATTACCGCCGGATCGAGATATAGAATTTTCGGTCGATTTAGAGCCCGAAGCGGCTCCGATTTCTAAGGCGCCTTATCGTATGGCACCTTCGGAAATGCAAGAATTGAAGAATCAGTTGGGAGAACTGTTGGAGAAAGGGTACATTATACCGAGCGCTTCGCGTTGGGGCACACCTCTTCTTTTTGTGAGAAAGAAGGATAGTTCACTACGTTTATGCATCGATTACCGTGAGCTAAACAAAGTGACCATCAAGAACAAGTATTTGTTACCCCATATAGATGATTTTTTTGATCAATTGCAGGGAGCCGCAGTATTCTCAAAAATTGATTTTAGATCAGGATACTACCAGCTCCGAGTGAAAGAGTCTTACATTCCGAAAATTGCTTTCCGGATGAGGTACGGACATTATGAGTTTGTGGTCATGCCTTTTGGACTGACTAATGAGCCGACAGTATTCATGTAGCTGATGAACAAGATATTCATTGACTACCTTGACAAATGTGTGGTCGTCTTTATTGACGATATTTTTATTTATTCTCGAGATGAGAAGGAGCATGCCCGACACTTGCATCTGATACTAGACGTTTTGAGAGCCGAGCGCCTTTATGCAAAATTCTCAAAATGTGAGTTTTGGTTGAAGGAAGTTATGTTTCTCGGCCATGTGGTATCGGCCTAAGGGGTTCGTGTAGACCCACAGAAGATTGAGGCAGTGCTAGATTGGGCACCGCCTAACAATGTCAAGGAAGTCTGTAGCTTTTTAGGTCATGCCGGGTATTATCATCGGTTTGGCGAGGGGTTCTCGAAACTTGCTCGTCCACTTATGCAATTACTTCAGAAGACAGAAAAGTTTGCTTGGACTGCTGAGAGACAGCAGAGCTTCGATGAGCTGAAGAGGCATTTGACCTCAGCGCTGATTTTAGCTTTACCACAGGGTAGTGAAGGATTTGCAGTTTATAGTGACACCTCAGGACAAGGGCTTGGATGTGTGCTTATGCAGCACGATAAAATGATAGCTTTTGCCTTGAGGCAGTTAAAACCGTATGAGATGAACTATCCTACTCATGATTTAGAATTGGCCGCAATTGTTTTCGCACTTAAGATTTGGCGGCATTATTTGTATGGCTCTTCGTGTCGGATCCGTACCGATCACAAGAGTTTGAAGTACATCTTCAGCCAGAAAGAGTTGAATATGAGGCAGCGACGTTGGTTGGAATTGATCAAAGATTATGATTTGGAAATTCTTTACCATCTGGGGAAGGCCAATGTCTTCGCAGACGCTTTGAGCCGCAAATCAGCATCACTTCGGACGAAGATTCGTCAGGATTTGATCGAGCAGGGTATATAAGTTTAGCTTCAAAAAGTGCAGGGACAGTTGTGTACCCTCGAAATTACTTCGTCCATGGTTGATGACATCAAAGGGAAACAGTGGAGTGACCTGATGATTTCCCAACTGAAGGAAGATGTAATTAAGGGAAAAGCCCATGGATTTATGGTCCATGAAGATAGTATCTTGAGATTTCAGGGCAGGCTATGTGTCCCGAATAATCTGGAGTTGAGGCAGAGAATTCTTCGAGAAAACCAAGCTACGCCTAACTCAATCCACCCTGGAATGAGTAAGATGTACAAGGACTTGAAGAGAAATTTTTGGTGGAATAATATGAAGAAATATGTCACGGAGTTCGTATTGCGATGTTTGACGTGTCAACAAGTCAAGATGAAACATCAGCGACTAGTGGGGTTGTTGAGGCTGCTTCCCATTTCCGAGTGGAAGTGGGAAGATATCTCCATGGACATCATCACGGGGATGCCGAGTTCTAGAGTCGGAATGAATATGATCTGGGTAATCGTTGATCGATTAACCAAGTCTGCACATTTCCTTGGTACCAAGGATACTTGGGGACCGGATAGATTGGCTCGAACCTTTATAGCCGAGATTGTGAGATTGCATGGTGCCCCTAAAACTATTATTTCTGATCGAGATGGTCGTTTCGTGTCACATTTCTGGCAAGCGGTCCATCGGGCCTTGGGCACCGAGTTGAGTTTGAGTCGTCTTTTCATCCTCAGTCGGACGGTCAGACTGAGCAGACAATCCAGGCGTTGGAGGATATGTTTCGGGCTTGTGCCCTAGACTGGAGTAATGATTGGGAACTTCATTTGCCATTGATCAAGTTTGCTTACAATAATAGTTGGCACGCGTCAATCAAAATGGCACCATTTGAGGCACTTTATGGCAGACGGTGTAGATCGCCATTATGTTGGGATGAGGCTTCGGAGTCAGTCGGAACAGAGATAGATAAGTTGATGGAAACTAAGGAGAAGATTTCGATTATCGGAGACCTGTTGTTGACTGCCCAGGGCCGTTAGAAATTTTATGCTGACACGCGTCGTCGACCTTCAGAATTCGACGTGGGAGATCATATTCTACTTAAAGTATTGCCGAACAGAGGAGTTTTCCACTTTAGGAAAAAGGGTAAACTTAGTCCGAGGTATATCGGACTGTTTGAAATTTTGGACAGGGTTGGAGATTTAGCTTATCGCTTGGCGTTGCCTCCAGCCTTGAGTCATGTCCATGTCGTTTTTCATGTTTCTCAATTGAGAAAGTACGTGCCGGATCCAAGTCATATTATTGGCTATAGTGAGATTGATGTAACCGATGATGTTACCTTTCTAGAGAGAACGGTAAAGATCCTTGAACGTCGCGAGAAGCAGCTTCAACATAAAACCATTCCATTGGTTAAAGTCCAATGGTCAAGACATGGAGTCGAGGAGGTGACTTGGGAGACGGAAGAAAAGATGCGGTCGAAATACCCCGAACTTTTTATTTCTTAAGTTAACTTATTTTTAGAGGGGGAGAATGTAATACCCGTTACTTCTTAGGAATTGTTGGCTTTGACGTTCTTTCACTTTTGTCACTCTTGTAAGCACTTATTGAGATATTGATTGTTGTTCTTGTTATTGTTTATTTTAGAGTTTCATACCTTTCAGGACTTGTCCGTATTGATTGGACATTGCAGCGATGTTTTGAGTGAGACAGATAGCGCATGCTAGGCGTAAGCCAACGCACGCTATTTCTGTTGAGTAGTGCGCGCTAAGCTTTGGCTGTAGCGCACGCTAATGGTCCGGGCTTGGCAGAGGCAATAGCTGGGTTCTGCCCTCTGGACTAGCAGTTAACGCACGCTAGGCATGAGCTAACGAATGCTATTCGTGTCGAGTAGCGCGCGTTAGCATCGCCTGTAGCGCACGCTAACGGGCTGAGTTGGTAGGGGCAGTGGGGAAATTTCTGTTCTCTGGACTAACAGTTAACGTGCGCTAGGCGTGAACTAACGCACGCTATAGGTATTGCATAGCGCGCGCTAGTGCCGGATGTAGGGCACGCTAGCGAGATGGGCAATGAGTTTGGAACTTTTTCATGGTATCAGTTAGTGCATGCTAAGGATGTGGTAGCGCATGCTAAAGTCGTAGGTCAGAAGCTACTGGAATACCGTGTGACTCCATTAGCGCATGCTAACCTTGAGATTTAGCGCGCGCTAATCAGACACAGTATATAAGGAGGGTCAACCCCGTTCCTCGTCATTTTTCATCTCATTTCCTTATTTCCGATGAGAGAGCACGAGGGGGGAGATCCGGAGGTGACTTGGAGGCAATTTTTCATCATCTATAATCATCTTTGGTTGAATAACAAGGATTTTACTACATCAAATTCGTTCCTTCTCTCCGAATCAAGGTAAATTCCTTGGAACCCTAGTTTGGGGAATTTTTGGGTATTTTTCTTAGATCTATCCGATTTATCCATTTTGAAACCTTAAAGCCTTGGAATTATGATGTATCTACCCCGTACCCACGTTCTCCTTACGATTATATGGATGTGTTTGTATATTATTCGGATTAGAGAGGGTTTGGATGATTTCCAAACTCTAGATGATTATCCTTAAAGAAATTATAAATCGTAGGCGGGTTTCGGGAGTTTCCCCATGTGAATCGAGTATGGATTATTAATCATCGTATTCCTTAGGATATTGTTTAGGTACCGGAAGTGCATTTTTGGACCTATCGATCTTGTACACTTTTCCTTCCAATTCTGGATGTCTCAAAGGCAAGTATATGTTTATGATTGTATGTTCTCGACTTTGAAAGTGAGGTATAGGAATTGTATGATTATATATACTCACTCTGGGAGGGTCCGACGGGGCCTCAGACAGTTCTGTTGCTGTTGGTGTGGTTCCACGAATATTTTGGGGTTAACCACCCTGGGAGGGTCCTACGGGGCCTCAGAGGGATCCGTCGCCGTTAGTGCGGTTCCATGGTTAATCACGTATGTGTTGAAATGTGATGTTATGGGATTTAGTTATTCTGGAACACTAGTCTTGTGTTTGATGAAATGAGAATTACATTTACTTTATTGTCGAGAAGTATTGTGTTTCATATTCGATATGCTTGTACTAGTTATTCGATGGATAACCCATTTTTGGGGAAATACCTTTCATGTATTTCAGGATCCAGGAGAGGGGAAAGGCATATACCGGGTCGGCACGAAGATGATGGGAAACAGTGATGCTGTGTCTTATTTCTGTCTGTGTTTTGTACCTTGTTCCATTTAGTATTTTTGTACTTGGAATGGTTTTGAATACTCGAGTAATGTTTCAAATGTTCATGATGTTGTGGCCTGTGTTGCCCTAGATTTTAAATTCCTGATGTATTGTATTCTGTTGAATTGGTTATTATATTGGTGTCATCCTTATTGCCTTCCATTGGGATTATGTTTAGACCTCATCGGTCAAGATTTATGGTTCCGCGTAAATTAGCCTTTTGGGTCCCACGAAGGGGCTCACGGCGCTGTAATATACCCTGAATAGTTTGGGGGTGTTACAATGTGGCTAATGTGTTGTTGATGCTACTTGTATTACGAGTTACATGAAGCATTTGAGTTGTGCATATACATTCGTAGCATAACATTGGGATGTGTTGGTCGTATGCATTGGGCATGGCACGAAGGTTTAAAGAGATATGAGTAAACCAATTTGGTTATGTACATTATCAAGTTACTTGTATGGGGCCTACAATGGATTAATTGTTGTAGTGGATACTGGAGAACAATACAGTACAATCCATATTTGCGGTGGAGTCTGGGACACGTCGTGGTGACCCTGTGTTATAATTGGGCACTTTGGGTAGCCATGATTCCAGTGGATCCTGGGGAACACCGGGGTAACCCATGTGTTATGATTGGGCACTTTATTCAAGCTAAGATTAGATATTAGTCATGTATGCTTATTGGCCCAGGCTAGTAGACTCGAGGTGTATATAACAGCGCACATATTAGATATTTTGAAATTAATGAAGAATACAAGTCATGTTTCATGAGCTCATTCATGGGGTGCATGCATGCATTGTATAGTCACGACTTATTGAGCTTTCGCTCATTTAGTTTAATTCTTGATATTAGGGTAATTACACAAACTATCAAGCCTAGAAGGTTGACTGGATGTTTCTCCATGCCATCGAGTTGTTGTATATGAATCAGTTGACCTTGGGAGTATATTTTGGGGTTGATCTTAATTTTGCTTTTAAACCTTCAAAAGTCGACATGATATTTTGGTTGTATCATAATGTTTGAACTATTTTTCGACTCGTGTGTTACTATAAAGCATATTGATTTTGTTATGTAAAGGAAGATAATAAAAAGTTCAAATTTTCGCTGTGTTTTGTAGTCATTTATAATATATGATATTATCTAGCCAAATTTGAGGGTATGTGACACTTCTCTCAATGCTTGTCGTTGTTTGACTATGACTGATATATGCATGGTATATTTTGTATGATTTGAATACTTGCACGAGCAAATTCAAATTGCTAACCCCTTTAATGGGAGAAATGCATTCCATGCATTTCAGGTATGCTTAGTTCGAGGGTGCAGTCACAGGGTGGGCATGGAAGATAACAAGCTACGATACTAATCAATCAGGAGCCAGAGTTCTTTATATTGTTGCGTTGTATCCCATTTATGCTACTGTATATTGACCCATGCGTGGGTATATGATGTAATTTGTTCAGGTTGTCTTATTTATGTCCGGGGTGTGACCTCTTAGATCCGTGTATTTTGAGTTTTATCGGTCTATATTATTATGTATTTTGACCCTAGACGGTCAGACATTATGATGTCTATTGCAGTGTCTATCCTGGTATTGTTGGGAATAGTGCCCTAGGACATTCGATGTGCCTAGATTTGTAATTGTCACATTTAAATAAAGTTATTTGATATCATTTATTTCTCGTTGATTATTATAATGTGTGCATGTTTTAATATTATAATAATCGAATAATAGTTATTCACGAATAATAAGATTATTCAAATGTCCCTGGTAAAATCGCGTTGAGTAGAGACTCAAGTGATTAATATACTAGTATAAGTTTGATTGATAATCATCGGATGATTATGCGTATGGTACGGATCAATCTTATGGGTATTGGTTGGAGAACTAATCGACCGACCCGCATTGAGATCACCGCATGGAAATGTCATAAGTGAATCTCAATACGATGTCAATAAATCCTTGAACCCGAGATTATCATAGAGTCCAACATGATAATCGCTATGCCTTGACGTAATCCAACGTCATCAAAACATGGTGATCATGAAGGTTAGCGATCGGGATTAGTGGAAGTCATGTAGAGGGCAATGAATAATCAAGATGGGGATTTGTCCTCTCTTAAGTGAGAGAGATATCTCTGGGCCTCGATAAGTAGGATGAAGGAAATGCATGGCCATGCTCAAATGAAGAGTCATTTGATTCAATCCTACTTAAGATCGAGAAAGCATTTGAACATAAATAAGTATGACAGACTCCATGACTTAGTTCAAATATGATATCGCGTGACAAAGAGATTTGACACGTTAATAGGTTTAATGGACTATTAACTTATATTATTTGGGTAATCATAATGTCTTGCTAGAGGCGCTTATGATTTATTATTTAATAAGGTATTAAATAATTGCCAACATAATATAAGCCTTTGGGTCGCACATACGACAATTATAGACAAGTAGGAATAAATATCAATCGGGAATAATAAATATAATATTGATATTATATTTATAAGGAGATTAAATAATAAGTAATATATATAATATTGGATATTATATATATTGTATTATTTAATAAGTTGAGGGGCAACTAAGCAAATACTAGATTATTGAATCTAGGGTTTACTTAGTATAAATATAAGGTCTTGGACAAGGAGTTGTAACCAGAAATTAAGACCTAAAAATTGGCCCTTCAAGAAGAAGAAAAATCGGCCATCTACATTATATTGTAGGAGAACGGAGTCGGTCGTTCCTCTTCCCTTAGTTGATCTTGATCAATAGTACAATCCTTCTAGTAAGGAATTTGTGTTGTACTATTTATCAATATTATTCGTAAGGATCTAGCAATCCGGCTTGTGGAATTGTTCGTGTGTGGATCACCAGAAGAGGAAGGAGATATTCATCTGCTTCTAGTCCGGATCTAGAATTGTTCAATCGGATTAAGGTAATTCGATTAACTCTTTAATTAAATAATTAAATTACTGCATGAGATCCTAAATTGGGTTTTCACTTTTATTGTTCCGCTGCGTTTTTACTCCGATTGTTTTGTATTCGATACATTGAAAACCCAACAGTGGTATCGGAGCCAACTTGCATGTAATTTAATTGTTTGTGTAGAACATATTTATGTGTAAATTATGTTCCTGATTATGTTTATAAAATAAAGATTTTATAAAATAATTTTTCTGGTTTAATTTGATTAAATCGGATCGTCAAAAATAAATTTTCTCGATCTGTTCGCAATTTCTCGCTTCCAGAATCGCTTCGAACAGACCGTTCCGAGACGGGTCGGGTCAGTCCGGTCGGGCCGACCGCTGGGCTAATTTTATTAGCAAAAAAATGTTTTTGCAATTGAAGGGTTTTACCACGGTTATCGTACCACCTTTCCGCCGACTTACCATAAATGCCGTAAGTTTGTTTTGGAAATAATACACGGAAGGTTTTATTAAAGGCAAATAAATCTGTTTTAAATATTGCAAAAATACTTCCGCAAAAACTGGGATTCGATCCCGCGCCATTCGGCTACCCTTCAGCACCACTTACCATCTCGGCTGGATCTTGTTTTGGTAAGTTTTCAGTAGTTCTTTTTATAAGCCTTTTGTTATAAAAGTAAATTTGGAAATAATAGTTGCAAAATGTTGCAACTGCAACCGCCGGGTTTCGAACCCGGGCAAACCCGTGCCCAGATCTCGCTGGCAGCCATCTCGGCCAGAGTCCAGTTTTGTTCATGTGATGACTCAAATTTTAATTATTGTCTGATTGTCAGATAAATTGATTATTTAGTATATTACATGCTTTATTAATTATTTGATAATTATTTATGGTATGTGTGTGGTGTATGGCATGACCATAAATTGACCAATGTGATTGGATAATTTAATTTCTTATGGGTTGGTTTTACGGCCTGCGTGTCGTTTAATTATAATTGGTTTTACGGCCTGCGAGTCGTCTATTTAAATTGTTTATTATTTTACGGCCTGCGTATCGTTTGCACTTCTTGTAATTTAATTTATTAGTGTAGTATTAAATTTCATTAATGTGATGAAGACAAGAAGGATGAGAAAGACGGACTCGAGGAGCAAATTGATCGCGTATGACGTTCCAAGGAGTTGGAAGATCAATGAAGACCATATTTAACCCTTTAGATGACCTTTGTGATTTTCATGTTGGCTCATGAAAATCACGTTAGGATTATGGTCATGCTATACACGGTCCTATGCTTTATTGTCATGTGATGCGATGTATGTTTAAATTTATGCATGTATGTGATGCTATGTATGTTTAGATGTATGTTAGCAAACATAGACATTAACATAGGATAAAAATCCCTCGTTAAAATTTTAATGCCGTTCATTTGAAAAACACCTATCAAGACTTCGATCATCATGAGTGGGTCATGCCAAAGCTGGGCACTCGGATTATCTTAGTAAGGTAGGATAGGTAATGGTGATACCTATACGTTTAATGAATTTAGAAATCAAAATAGTTTTGAACCTTAAGGCATAAGATGGGATTATAGCATGCTTGGGCATACGATGCCAAATCCCATGATATAATCTAAGAGTTACATATGATGTAATCGATAAAGAGTTATCCACCTAAAGTAGTTCAATTCTAGGCGTCATGCCAAAGCTGAGTTTAGGATTGTGCGAAATGGGATCTTAGCCCACTAAAATTACAAATGTTGTAAATTGAGGGTACTTTGTTTTAGTGGGAGTATTTTTCGAGAAATAAAATAATGTGACTAAATATTTTGCATATTGAATTTTGTAGAATGGCATCAAACAACACATCCACCATTTCACTGCGATCCGTCCTTGAGAAGGACAAGCTGAAAGAAAATGGCAGCAACTATCTGGATTGGATCCGGAGCCTGAGAATAGTTCTCAAGCAAGAAAGAAAGATGTATGTTCTTGAGGAAGAAATTCCCGATGAGCCAGCTGACAATGCAAATAAAGCAACAAAAGACAAATGGAAGAAACATTGTGATGATTCCATTGATGTCGGTTGTCTTATGTTGGCCACCATTTGTCCAGAACTTGTAAGAATCGGAGGAGATGGAAGCTTATGAGCTAAATGCTCACCTCAAGGAAACTTTCTCGAAGCATGCTAGGCAAGAGAGGTATGAGACCTTGCAAGCCTTGTATGCTTGCAAGATGGTTGAGGGGACATCTGTCAGCGCTCACGTGCTCAAGATGAAAGGATATATTAATCATCTTGAAAGGCTTGGTTTTCCACTTTCTAAGGAGCACTCCACGGATGTGATCCTAAACTCATTGCCCGAAAGTTTCGGTCAGTTCATTATGAACTATAATATGAATGAGATGGAGAAGTCCATTGCTGAGCTGCATGGGATGCTTAAAACGGCTGAGCAGAATATTAAGAAGAAACCAAACCATGTGTTGATGGTCAGCAAAGGGAAATCCTTTAAGAACAAAGGCAAGGGCAAGGGTAAGGCAAAAGTTGCCAAATCTAAAGACCCTACTAGGCCGGGTTTCAAGGCTAAAGCTCCCAAAGATGGAAATTGCCATCATTGCAATAAACCAGGACACTGGAAAAGAAATTGCAAGATTTACTTGGAAGAGCTAAAGCGTACCAAGGGCAGTGAGACTGTCACAGGTATATTTGTTATAGAAGTTAACTTATCTACCTCTAACTCCTGGGTATTAGATACTGGATGTGGATCTCACATTTGTACAAATGTGCAGGGTTTGAGAAGCAGTAGAGAACTGAAGAAAGGGGAAGTAGATCTAAGAGTCGGCAATGGAGCAAGAGTTGCTGCACTAGCCGTAGGAACTTATGATCTAGTTTTGCCCAATGGGCTTTTGTTAGTTTTGAACAATTGCTATTATGTTCCTGCTATGAATAGGAATATTATTTCAGTTTCTACATTAGATTGTGAAGGTTACAGTTTTCTTATTAAGAATAAGATCATTCGTATTTTCTTTGATGACTTGCTTTATGGTACTGCAAAGTTATATACTGGCCTTTACAATATTGATCTAGATGAGTCCGACACTTTGGAAATCTATGACATTGCATCCAAGAAACCTAAGCTCAATGATTCTAATCCGACTTACTTATGGCATTGTCGACTTGGTCACATAAACGAGAAACGCATTTCTAAACTCCATAATGATGGACTTTTAGACTCTTTTGACTATGAATCATATGGGACATGCGAATCTTGTTTATTGGGCAAGAAGACGAAGAATCCTTTCACCGGTCATGGAGAAAGGGCTAGTGATCTATTAGGCCTAATACATACTGATGTATGCGGACCTCTTAGCACTCATGCCAGAGGCGGATACCAATACTTCATTACATTCACCGATGATTTTAGCCGATATGGATATGTTTATCTTATGAAGTATAAACATGAATCTTTTGAAATGTTCAAAATATTCCAGAATGAAGTACAGAATCAACTTGGCAAGATAATTAAAGCCCTTCGATCAGATAGAGGTGGGGAATACTTGAGCCAAGAATTCGATGATCATCTTAGGAGTTGTGGAATTGTTTCGCAACTTACTCCTCCCGGCACACCTCAGCATAACGGAGTGTCCTAGAGGAGGAATCGAACTTTATTAGATATGGTTCGATCCATGATGAGTCGAACAGAGCTTCTATTATCATTTTGGGGCCACGCCTTAGAAACAGCAGCATTCACCTTTAACCGTGTTCCATCTAAAGCAGTTGAAAATACACCATTTGAAAAATGGGTAGTAAAAGACCAAACTTGTCTTTTCTAAAGATGCGGGGTTGCGAAGCGTTCGTAAGGCGCCAAGTGTTTGACAAACTGCAGCTGATCCGAAAGATGTTTATTTGTGGGATATCCTAAGGAAACTAAAGGATATTACTTTTACAAGCCCGCAGAGAACAAAGTGTTTGTTGCTCGAAATGTATTCTTAGAAAGGGAATTTATTTCCAAAAGAGTGGGAGAAGAGTAATTCTCGAGGAAACTCGAGAACCACAAGAAGACATCGCTTCACCGATGGAAACCGAACAAGCTCAACAAACGGTTGAAGAGCCCATTCAAAGTACACAAGTCCCACGCAGATCCGATAGGATGCGACATGAACCCGAGAGATATGGTTATCTCGTAACAGAATGATGATGCATCGCTCATAGATGATGAGCCTAGTACCTATCTGAAGCCGCTGGGACGAGTCCGAGGAATGGCTAGAATCCATGAAGTCCGAGATGCAATCCATGTATGACAATCAAGTTTGGAACTTGATAGATCCACTGAGGGTGTTAAAACCATTGGGTGCAAATGGGTCTATAAAAAGAAGAAAGACATGGATGATAATGCAAGCCTATAAAGCTAGACTAGTGGCAAAAGGTTATGATGATTCATGGTGTTGACTATGATGAGACCTTTTCGCCGTAGTCATGCTTAAATCAATTAGAATTTTATTTGCCATTGCCGCATACTATGATTATGAAATATGGCAAATGGATGTCAAAACAGCATTCCTTAATGGAAACTTACTCGAGGATGTGTACATGACACAACCCGAAGGTTTTGTTCATCCGTAAAATTCTAAAAGGGTTTGCAAGCTTCAAAGATCCATTTATGGGTTGAAGCAGCTTCTCGAGCCGGGAATCTTCGCTTTTGATGAAATCACAAAGAGTTTGGGTTCATTCAAATGAAGATGAACCTTGTGTGTACAAGAAGGTTAGTGGGAGAATAGTTGTTTTCTTAGTCTTATATGTAGATGACATATTACTCATTGGAAATGACATTCCCACCTTGCGACGATCAAGACTTGGTTGGGAAGTTGTTTCTCAATGAAAGACTTAGGAGAAGCCGCTTACATTCTTGGGATAAAGATCTATAGAGATAGATCAAAGAGATTGATTGGTCCGAGTCAAAGTACATACATTAATAAAATATTGAAGAGGTTCAATATGCAAGACTCCAAGAGAGGACTCTTGCCAATGTCACATGGCATTCATCCGAGTGAGACTCGAGTCCTAAGACTCCTGATGAGCGAGCCCGTATGATCAAGATACCATACGCTTCGGCTATTGGATCGATCATGTATGCCATGATTTGTACTCGACCAGATGTATCGTTTGCTCTTAGTATGACAAGTCGATACCAATCGAATCCAGGTGAAAGTCACTGGACAGCAGTGAAAACCATCCTAAAGTACTTGAGAAGAACTAAGGATGATTTCCTAGTTTATGAAGGGGTGGGAAACGAGCTGGCTGTAAGAGGTTACGCCGATGCAAGTTTCGAAACCGACAGAGACGATTTCACCCGCAAACCGGTTATGTGTTTGTATTGAATGGAGGTGCCGTGAGTTGGAAGAGTTACAAGCAAAGCACGGTTGCCGATTCTCACAGTGAGTACACAGCGGCATCGGATGCATCTAAGGAAGCCGTATGGATCAAGAAGTTCGTTATCGAACTAGGAGTGGTGCCAACCATCCAGGGTCCCATAAGCCTTTATTGTGACAATAATGGTGCTATTGCACAAGCTAAAGAGCCTAGGTCCCATCATAATTCCAAACATATACTCAGAAAATATCACCTAGTCAGAGAGATCGTCAGACGAGGAGATATTACAATATGCAAAGTAGCAATAGAAGAGAATGTTGCAGATCCAATTACCAAGCCTCTCTCACAAGGAAAGCATGTTGAGCATGCTAGAGCGATAGGACTAAAAGTCATGAATGAATGGTCCTAGTGCAAGTGGGAGATTGTTGGGAATAGTGCCCTAGGACATTCGATGTGCCTAGATTTGTAATTGTCACATTTAAATAAAGTTATTTGATATCATTTATTTCTCGTTGATTATTATAATGTGTGCATGTTTTAATATTATAATAATCGAATAATAGTTATTCACGAATAATAAGATTACTCAAATGTCCCTGGTAAAATCGCGTTGAGTAGAGACTCAAGTGATTAATATACTAGTATAAGTTTGATTGATAATCATCGGATGATTATGCGTATGGTACGGATCAATCTTATGGGTATTGGTTGGAGAACTAATACTGGACCGACCCGCATTGAGATCACTGCATGGAAATGTCATAAGTGAATCTCAATACGGTATGTCAATAAATCCTTGAACCCGAGATTATCATAGAGTCCAACATGATAATCGCTATGCCTTGACGTAATCCAACGCGTCATACGAAACATGGTGATCATAAAGGTTAGCGATCGGGATTAGTGGAAGTCATGTAGAGGGCAATGAATAATCAAGATGGGGATTTGTCCCTCTCTTAAGTGAGAGAGATATCTCATTGGGCCTCGATAAGTAGGATCAAGGAAATGCATGGCCATGCTCAAATGAAGAGTCATTTGATTCAATCGATCTACTTAAGATCGAGAAAGCATTTGAACATAAATAAGTATGACAGACTCCATGACTTAGTTCAAATATGATATCGCGTGACAAAGGGATTTGACACGTTAAAAGGTTTAATGGACTATTAACTTATATTATTTGGGTAATCATAATGTCTTGCTAGAGGCCGCTTATGATTTATTATTTAATAAGGTATTAAATAATTGCCAACATAATATAAGCCTTTTGGGTCGCACATACGACAATTATAGACAAGTAGGAATAAATATCAACTGGGAATAATAAATATAATATTGGATATTATATTTATAAGGAGATTAAATAATAAGTAATATATATAATATTGGATATTATATATATTGTATTATTTAATAAGTTGAGGGGCAACTAAGCAAATACTAGATTATTGAATCTAGGGTTTACTTAGTATAAATATAAGGTCTTGGACAAGGAGTTGTAACCAGAAATTAAGACCTAAAAATCGGCCCTTCAAGAAGAAGAAAAATCGGCCATCTACATTATATTGTAGGAGAACGGAGTCGGTCGTTCCTCTTCCCTTAGTTGATCTTGATCAATAGTACAATCCTTCTAGTAAGGAATTTGTGTTGTACTATTTATCAATATTATTCGTAAGGATCTAGCAATCCGGCTTGTGGAATTGTTCGTGTGTGGATCACCAGAAGAGGAAGGAGATATTCATCTGCTTCTAGTCCGGATCTAGAATTGTTCAATCGGATTAAGGTAATTCGATTAACTCTTTAATTAAATAATTAAATTACTGCATGAGATCCTAAATTGGGTTTTCACTTTTATTGTTCCGCTGCGTTTTTACTCCGATTGTTTTGTATTCGATACATTGAAAACCCAACAGGTATATCCTTGTGAGAAGGATCTATGGCGTGTGACATTCCCTTATATTTTTTTGGGGGGGGGGGGGTACATATTCTTGATAGTGTCATGCAAATAATGAGGATAAAGGTGGAGAATAGGTTATCTATCAAGGCCATGAATGATCATTTAGAGCTCACTAGTAATACGCTGAGGGAAGGTCATCATCTTCCTAATACGCATGTGAAAATGAGACGGATCCTTAAAGATCTTGGGCTTCCATCTTGCATGAGTTCGGGGCGTGTAACTCCTTTCCTACATCAAGATACATGTTTGCAGATATGATTGTGCTCTATACTGGGGGTTGTCGAATGAGGATCTCACAAGATGTCTAGTGTCATCGGAATGGTATAAGCTTACTCCTTCTGGAAAAGAAACAGCAGGTAAGGTACTTTGGTATTTCCCACTGAAAGACATGTTAGAGCAGCTTTTATGTCATCGGGCATAGCCTTTTATATCGCCTCTCCCAAGAAGAAGAAGATAAAGACTCGAGGCCTATGCAGTTGAGAGATTAGTTAAAAAAAGTGGTTGTTTAACCATACCTGTTAATCAGTATAGTTCTCCCGTAGTGTCTTCTGGCGGTGCTGTTGCTTATCAGTGTTATGTGGGAGTTCTCATTCGAGACCGTATTCCAGTGTTGTAGGCTGAGTTTAAGGTCGTCTCAATATGTGTGAAGAAAAAACCAAACAACATTATGTCAGTAAGCATATACTTACATATGCTATATAAATTCCTTGTTCTCGTATTGTGAAGTATTAGCATTTAATGTTGAAAAGTTGTGTTGTATTTATTTTTAATAATTTTTAGGTTTGATTTGACATTCTTTCCTTCCTATTACACACTTGGTGTGATGAGGATCAGATCACGAAGTAAGTAATGTTATTTATATGTGCTTGAGTTATTTATGTGCTCGAATAAATAAATATCAAACTTTTACGCATTTGTGTCGTTTGTATAGGTGTAGGTCTTGGAAACAAAAGTTATATCTATTTTGGGATGCTTTATGGGCTTAAATATTCCCAAAGATTTCAAGTGCCGGGTACACGAATGGAAGTGGTTGTGCGTTCTTTTCAACGACCCGAAATATATGGTACATGTAACGCCCCCAAAATGAACCGGGACGCCACAGTGCCGTAGATCCCATGAGGGACCCACAAGGCAAGTTTTTAAAATATTTTGTTTAAAAGTGGTAATATACGGAAGTAATTAAGAAAGTATTCATGCATCCCAAGGGTACAAATACAAATAGTGTCCGTACATACGATTATTACACAACGTGGAATGTTCAAATTTATTTAAGAAATTAACAGGCCTTCTTCCAACACAGCTCACGCCTGGCCGTAACCTTCGGGGGTGTCCTGCACAAATTCAACAAATTTACCTGGCACGACATGTTGTGCCAGTAACCTAGGTCAGAAACAATCCCAACCTAACTCAAAAGTAAAATCTAACAATTTGGGAATAAAGTTATCACCGAATGTTCCAGTTATTCCTTTTATCAGCACATAAACTCCCAAGGTCGCAACCAAGGGTCACGGAAGTATCTACACAGGAATACTCCGGACGTGGGTACCATTCAGGTTTTATCCCGCAACATGGTCCAACAAGAAAACTCCCAAGGCCGCGGCCAAGGGTCACGGTAGTATCTACTCGGGAATACTCCGGACAAAATAATCGTAATAGCACCATTCCACAATAGTAACATTTACTATGTCTAAAATTATAAGACGTAAAGTCTGAGCAAGATTCACTTGCCTCAAATCCGACGCGAGTTATCTCCGGACAAGGCAACGGCTTGTACGACGATCGCACATGGAAATCCGACCTAAAATATGATTGTCTATTAACACATATTGATATTAATAATGATCACGACGTTCCTCCCCTCCCGTATGTTAAAACCTATCCTAGTTGTTTATGATGTCGGAATCGAATTTCTCCATTTTTATCCATAATGCGTGCCATTAAGTTCTTAGGTTCGGCAACATTCTCTATAAGTTATCCGTCCGCTAAACAATAGTGTTTTAACACAACATTCCTAGTTAATTATAATGACAATCACCAATATTTCATCGTTGTCTTAATATGCAAGTCTAGAACGATTAATCCATCATTTTAACATGTTTCGGTATCTATTTAGCTAGAAATTGTTGGTAACTTCATCAAGGATTCATTGACGGTTTTATTCAACATGATAGTATGGTTATATATGAAATCCTTCAAGATGATTCCGAGAAGTTTGTGATTGGCAATATGATTATGAGTTCTACCATTATTCATTCCAATTTCAAGCTTTGATGGGTATCGATTAACAATTGCGATAGCTATATACCGGTTCGATTATTACGAAGGGTTCTAAGCTACCCAAGGCATCCGAGGTTTACCAAAACTTACTAAACAATACTGAAATGAGTTCAAGATTGAATAAACTTACCTTAATTGACAAAGGATGAAGAATAACGACGGTGGACGAAGGAGAACGAGAAGATAACACCTTCAAGACCTTCCCCGGAGCTTGATTAACGCACTCTAATAGGATAGCACTTGAATTGGGAGGCTAGAATCGGTTCAATGATGGTGGAGAGTAGTGTACAAGGAAGAGGGATGATGTTTGGGACGGGAGAAATGAAAGGCAAGGTGTTCTTTTATAAACTTAAGTTGCCCTTACGTACGTTATGCCTCACGCATTACGTACGTAAGAGGCTCTACGTACGTTATGGCAAAATACTTAACGTACGTAAGGAACTCACTGGAACGATTCACCCATATCGTTACGTACGTAACGAAAACGGGTTTACGTACGTAACACCTCGTTGACTTGCCTGTCGCAATCACGCCGAAAGTTGGTCGGCACGCGTACTACCGGACGAAGATTCCTGTCCGAAGACCGAAGACCGTTGTTACGTACGTAAGGGCCAACATATAACGTACGTAATGGCTCAGACATAGCGTACGTAACGGGTCGGAGTATAACGTACGTAAAGGATAGTTTTGTTTGTCAAATTATCATCTCATTAATTTATTATGACACGACTCCCTCTCCATGTTGTCCGGAAATCTCTCGGGGAACAAGACGTTGGCCACCGTCATATTCGCACCGATAATTACCTAACGACATCGAGGTATGTCACTGAAAGTGCGTCAATCATCATGCCATCACAATACACGAATAATAGATACGATGCCGTACAACCATATTATACAGAATATGTTCTATTGCAAAGGAGTACATTTATTTATCAAACAGGAAAAATAGACGTGAGCGCCCAAAGTAAAAAGCATGTAATACTGGTGGTATTACATACCACTCCCCTTAAAATAGTTTCGTCCCGAAACTAAGAAAATAACTCGGGATGATTCTCTCTCATGCTCGCCTCGGTCTCCCAAGTCGCTTCTTCCGTACCGTGGTGCGACCACTGAACCTTCACAAGGGGTATGTTCTTGTTCCTTAGTGTCTTTACGCGTCGATCCAAAATCGCTGTTGGAACTTCCTTAAAGGTAGCATCATTGGAAATCTCTACTTCCTCGAAGTTGATCTTGTGGCTAGGATCGTACACGTACTTTCTCAGCTGGGAGACGTGGAAGACATTATGCACTCCGTCTAACGATGGCGGTAATGCTATCCGATAGGCGAGTTTACCGACTCGGTCCATATTTCGAACGGCCAATAAATCTCGGGCTTAGCTTGCCCTTTTGGCGAAGCGTCGAATGCCCCGCATTGGCGATACTTTAACCCAAACATGATCCCCAACCATAAATTCCAACGGTCATTGCCGGTCCATAGCGTAAGACTTTTGGCGACTGCCGCCAACATGTGTTTTCGAACAATGGTTATCTTCTTAATGGATTCCTGGATTAGATCCAACTCGGTGGCGATGACATCGGATGCATCATCCCAACATATGGGAGACTTGCACTTTCTTCCATACAGGGCCTCAAAGGGGGCCATGCCTATGCTTGCATGCCAGCTGTTGTTGTACGAAAATTCTGCTAGGCATAGGTGTTTAGCTTGATCCTTGCCCCAATCGAGTACACATGCTCTCAACATATCCTCCGTGGTCCGTATGGTGCGTCTGCTTTGTCCATCTGTTTGAGGATGATAGGCGATCTTGAAATGCGATTGAGTACCCATGGCACAGTGGATGACCTTCCAGAAGCGGGACACATATCTAGTGTCTCTATCCGAAATAATCCCCGAGGGAACGCCATGTAATCTCACGATTTCCCGAACAAAGATGGTAGCCAGCTGTTCTGTTCCGATGGCCTCCTGAATTGGAATGAAGTGTGCCGACTTTGTCAGTCGGTCTACAATAACCCATATCGTGTCTTTTCCCCCCGCCGTCACTGGTAACTTAGTGACAAAGTCCATCGATATGCTCTCCCATTTCCATTCCGGAATGGGTAAGGGCTGCATGATTCCGGCCGGTCTACGGTGTTCAATCTTCACCTGTTGACATACCATACATCGAGCGACAAACCTTGCTACCTCTTGCTTCATATTCTTCCACCAGAAACTCTTTCGCAGGTCTTTGTACATTTTGCTCGCTCCGGGATGTATCGAATAGGGAGTAGAATGAGCTTCCTTAAGTATAGTTTGCTTAAGCTCGTCATTAGGTGGGATGCAAATCCGGTTCTTGAATCTAACTAAGCCCCCTTGGATCCTGTAGTCTGAAATAACTCCTCCTTCGGCCTTTGCGCCGATCGCACGAAGTTCTGGATCCTCCATCTGTGCTAGGCGTATCTCGTCCCAAAGAAGGACGAGCGAATAACAATCGAGCTCAACTGCCTCGGCGGTGTTGTATCCACACTTCAATGTCATTTCTCCGGAGATCTTGCCGCAACTCCACTGCATCACAAACCAGATAGTGTCACCTCCTGCGCATTTTTCCGACTCGGTCACATGACGTTGGCCTTACCAGGGTGATATAGAATCTCCACATCGTAATCCTTGATTAGCTCCAACCAACGCCTCTGTCTCATATTTAACTCTTTCTGCGTGAAAATATACTTTAAACTCTTGTGGTCCGTAAAGATCTTACGGTAACCCCATATAGGTAATGTCTCGGATCTTAAGAGCGTGACCACCGCGGCTAGTTCCAAGTCATGTGTCGGGTAGTTCACCTCATAAGGTTTAAGTTGACGAGAGGCGTAAGCGATAACTCGCTGCTCGCATGAACACACATCCTAACCCGTGCTTAGACGCATCGGTGCATATTACGAATCCCTCCGTACCTGCGGTAGTACCAACACCTTGGGGCAGTAAGCTTCCTCTTGACTTGTCGAAGCTCTCCGACAATCCGTCGTCCAAACAAACTTGGTGTCCTTCTAAGCAGATTTGTTAATGGCCGAGCGACACAGAGAAGGCCTCGACAAACCGTCGATAATATCCCGCCAATCCCAGGAAACTTCTCACCTCTTTGACATTCCTAGGTGGTTCCCAATTCATAACCGTCTCTCGATCTTCCGGGGTCTACTTTAACGCCTCTGCTGAAATCACATGTCCCAAAAAGGTCACCTCGGCATCCGAACTCGCACTTAGAAAGTTTAGCATACGATTGATGTTGCCTTAAAACGCTCAACACCGCCTCAAGTGTTCCTCATGTTCCCATCGGCCGGAATAGATTAAAATATCGTCAATGAAAACCACCACACATTTATCGAGAAGTGCATGTAACCCTGTTCATTAATTCCATAAAAGCAGTGGAGCATTAGTCGTGCCAAACGACACCACCATGTACTCGTAGTGTCCATATCTCGATCGAAATGCGGTCTTAGGAATATCCTCCTCTCGAATTCTTAATTGGTGATATCCCGAACGTAAGTCGATCTTTGAAAACACTACGCCCTTGCGGTTGGTCCAAGAAATCATCAATCCTTGGAAGTGGGTAACGGTTCTTAATAGTGACCTTATTAAGTTCCTGTAATCGATACACGCAGAGCGGTCCTTTTCTTCACAAAAAGAACCGGCGCACCTATGGCGAAGTACTCGGACGAATGAGCCCCTTCCTTAGCAATTCTTCGAGTTGTGACTTTAGTTCCTTCATCTCATTGGTGCCATCTGTATGGTGCCTTGGAGATAGGCGTCGTTCTGGCTCAAGTTCGATTGAGAGATCGACCTCCCTATGTGGTGGCAATCCGGGTAGTTCGTCGGGGAATATGTCAGGAAATTCATTCACTACGGGAATATTAGCAACCGACAATTGTGTCGTGCCCTCTGAAGAATATAGCACGAGCAATACGCTCCTCGATCATCACGAGGTGCTACTGCTGAAAGGAGACCGAGGGACCCTTTTGTCTGAAGTGCTCTCGGCCTCTAATCGTGTGAGTGGCACCGTCATGGGTCGTGATAGAAGCGGTCGGGCGATGGGTATCCAATATCGTCTTGTGCTTCGTCATCCAGTCCATACCTAAGATCACATCTTCGTTTTGGAGTGGAAAGACCATGAGATTGGTGTCGGCCCAAATTATTGATACGAATCGGACAGTTTCGAACTTCCAAGTTACCCTCCACTCTGCTTGCCCTCGGGTAGCTTAACGATAAAGGACTCACAGGGTACACAAGGGAGATGTAAACGGTTAACACATTCTACGGATATAAACGAGTGGGTTGCTCCAAAGATCAAACAAGACATGAACAGTGAGATTTAATAAGGAGAGTACGAGACGGCAGGAGTGGTCGGGTCGTCGGTAGCCCTTAGTTCGAACATGCGGGACGGCGGCCCCCGAGGAGGGTGCGATTCTCCCCGCGACCACGCCCTCTTCCGGCACCGTAGAGAGAGATCGGTGAGGTGGAGATCGGTAGTCGGACATGGCGGACGCCCGGATGTCTGATCGAACCTTGTTGACTCGAGGAGCCGGGTTTGGAGTAGGTTTGATCCGAGAGCGAGAGCGAGACATGTGCCCGCCTCTTCCGCATGAAAAACACTTTGTCGATGCTTTACGACACCGACTCATGGTATGCCTGCTATGCCACAATTGAAACGACTCCGCGAGAAGGCCCGTCGGATGTTCCTTTCTGTTGGGATGAAGGCGATGATTTGGAGAAACCCAATTCCCAAATTCACTCTTGGTGCTCCTGACCGATTTGATATCTTCTCGCTTCTTTTGGTTGTGCCCGCATCCGAATCGACAACCGTCGGCGTATCCGTGACCACGTCCTCATATGCCCTCAACGTGGTGCAATGAAACCCCGCGCGTAGCGTTGAACATCCTCCGGCAACCGTTGATCATGGTGGCTATTTCTCTGGTATTCGGATGGTACCATCTGTTCGACATATATTAGCTCGGTCCTGTATGCCCGCATGATTTCTGGCACTGGCAAATTCGAGGTCTCGCATCAAGAAGCTCGCGCTCGTGCGAATCTGATCGGGGAGATACTCGTCTCTCAAAAGTTTGGAAAACTCGGGCCATCCGACTATCTGTCCTCGGCTTATAGGTCCTCCACCATCGGCCGCGGTGTCACGAGCCGGTTGATTCCGAAAGTGGCACTTTCCGGTTTCTGGCAAACGATCACCTCGGGCGATCTCCATTTCCGAGATCCAATCGTCCACGTGCTTATCCCCTGACCCGTCGAATAATGGCGGTCTGGCCTTCAGCATTTCTCCCAGCCAACGGTCCTTCCCGGTGTTTTCTTCTATGTTAATGACTGGTACCTGTTCTGCCCGGTTGACCTGAGCGATTCCCATAGCAATGGCCTGGGCGAGAGTCTGAACAAAGGCTGGATCAAATCCCCCGTTGTTCTGGTTTTCCGCTTCCTGTTCGTTCTGATTAACAGGTGGAGGTTGATTTCCGACTGGGTTAGTCTCTCCGGTGTTTCTGTCTCCCTGCTGGTTCATAGCGGAACCTTGTGCGTCATTTACGTTTCTTCTAGCTCCTCGACGTGCCATTGGTGATGTTCGTTCAATCTAACAGGTTAGTTTAATGCAAACATTCTTTGAGTCCTCACTGAATCCAAACATCATACTTGATCCATAAGAATTTACATGTATTCTACCTAGACATCCCTCGAGGAGTTACGGTCGTCAGGAGTGTTGGATTTTGAAGGCAAAACGTTTTCAAAATATTTTTGGTAAAACTTTCCACGTGAGTGTTTAGTCTCCGATACCATTTTCTGTAACGCCCCCAAAATGAACCGGGACGCCACAGTGCCGTAGATCCCATGAGGGACCCACAAGGCAAGTTCTTAAAATATTTTGTTTAAAAGTGGTAATATACGGAAGTAATTAAGAAAGTATTCATGCATCCCAAGGGTACAAATACAAATAGTGTCCGTACATACGATTATTACACAACGTGGAATGTTCAAATTTATTTAAGAAATTAACAGGCCTTCTTCCAACACAGCTCACGCTGGTCAGTAACCTTCGGGGTGTCTGCACAAATTCAACAAATTTACGGCACGACATGTCGTGCAAGAATCTAGGTCGAAACAATCCCAACCTAACTCAAAAGTAAAATCTAACAATTTCCAGAATAAAGTTATCACCGAATGTTCCAGTTATTCCTTTTATCAAGACATAAACTCCCAAGGTCGCAACCAAGGGTCACGGAAGTATCTACACAGGAATACTCCGGACGTGGGTACCATTCAGGTTTTATCCCGCAACACGGTCCAACAAGAAAACTCCCAAGGCCGCGGCCAAGGGTCACGGTAGTATCTACTCGGGAATACTCTGGACAAAATAATCGTAATAGCACCATTCCACAATAGTAACATTTACTATGTCTAAAATTATAAGACGTAAAGTCTGAGCAAGATTCACTTGCCTCAAATCCGACGCGAGTTATCTCCGGACAAGGCAACGGCTTGAACGATCGCACTTGGAAATCCGACCTATTATATGTTTGTCGATTAACATCTCGTGATATTAATAATGATCACGACGTTCCTCCCCCTCCCGTATGTTAAAACCCTATCCTAGTTGTTTATGATGTCGGAATCGAATTTCTCCATTTTTTATCCATAATGCGTGCCATTAAGTTCTTAGGTTCGGCAACATTCTCTATAAGTTATCCGTCCGCTAAACAATAGTGTTTTAACACAACATTCCTAGTTAATTATAATCGACAATCACCAATATTTCATCGTTGTCTTAATATGCAAGTCTAGAACGATTAATCCATCATTTTAACATGTTTCGGTATCTATTTAGCTAGAAATTGTTGGTAACTTCATCAAGGATTCATTGACGGTTTTATTCAACATGATAGTATGGTTATATATGAAATCCTTCAAGATGATTCCGAGAAGTTTGTGATTGGCAATATGATTATGAGTTCTACCATTATTCATTCCAATTTCAAGCTTTGATGGGTATCGATTAACAATTGCGATAGCTATATACCGGTTCGATTATTACGAAGGGTTCTAAGCTACCCAAGGCATCCGAGGTTTACCAAAACTTACTAAACAATACTGAAATGAGTTCAAGATTGAATAAACTTACCTTAATTTACAAAGGATGAAGAATAACGACGGTGGACGAAGGAGAACGAGAAGATAACACCTTCAAGACCTTCCCCGGAGCTTGATTAACGCACTCTAATAGGATAGCACTTGAATTGGGAGGCTAGAATCGGTTCAATGATGGTGGAGAGTAGTGTACAAGGAAGAGGGATGATGTTTGGGACGGGAGAAATGAAAGGCAAGGTGTTCTTTTATAAACTTAAGTTGCCCTTACGTACGTTATGCCTCACGCATTACGTACGTAAGAGGCTCTACGTACGTTATGGCAAAATACTTAACGTACGTAAGGAACTCACTGGAACGATTCACCCATATCGTTACGTACGTAACGAAAACGGGTTTACGTACGTAACACCTCGTTGACTTGCTGTCGCAATCACGCCGAAAGTTGGTCGGCACGCTGCATTACTGGACGAAGATTCTGTCCAAGACCGAAGACCGTTGTTACGTACGTAAGGGCCAACATATAACGTACGTAATGGCTCAGACATAGCGTACGTAACGGGTCGGAGTATAACGTACGTAAAGGATAGTTTTGTTTGTCAAATTATCATCTCATTAATTTATTATGACACGACTCCCTCTCCATGTTGTCCGGAAATCTCTCGGGGAACAAGACGTTGGCCACCGTCATATTCGCACCGATAATTACCTAACGACATCGAGGTATGTCACTGAAAGTGCGTCAATCATCATGCCATCACAATACACGAATAATAGATACGATGCCGTACAACCATATTATACAGAATATGTTCTATTGCAAAGGAGTACATTTATTTATCAAACAGGAAAAATAGACGTGAGCGCCCAAAGTAAAAAGCATGTAATACTGGTGGTATTACAGTACAAGTATTGGAAATAGCATTATTTTTAATTTTGTAGTGTTGCGTGTTATGAAAATGTTATTGTTATTGTCAAATATATTTTATGTTCAATGCCAAAACAGTTTACTACTGATCCTACGTGAATCCTTTGCAGTCTACTAGTAAGACCAATGCGGCCAAGCATGGTCGTCTTGCGGAGCACCATAATTTGAAGTCGCGGTCATTAGGATGTGCTGCACATGAGGCCACTACTTCTGACAAATTGGACAATCAATTTGTCTATGTGTCTGAAAAGGCATATCCAAGACGTGTTGAGGAACATGTAAGGAAACATAATTAATTACTGAAATTATTATTATTTTTCTTATAGAATCATCTCTTTTCTCTGACTTTTATTCATATTCAATTATTTGTATTCTAAATTAGGAGAGGATCAGGATGGAGTACGAGGATATAGTGGCACAGATCGCAAGGAAGTTGAATCTCGAGTTAGCCCAGATGGATCTCACTGCAGCCACTGACCAGGTCGATCAGATAGATCCTTATGTCATAGATAGGGAGTGGGGTACCCTTTAACCTTCTAAAGGGAGCAAGTCCCGCACGCAGATGATGGGCTCAGAGGATCATAGATTGTTGAAGGCCAGCTACCGACAACATTGGGGCGACATGCATAAGGCCGTTCTCGAGGAGCAATTGGAGATAGCAAATGAGATCTGACTTGAGTCAGAAAAGCAGGCTAAAGAGAAGTTTGCTAATTTCGAGGAAGAGCAACTAGATTTGATGGCCCGACAGTAGCAAGCGATGACGCTCAGCACCATCAGGCGATGGAGAGGCAGTAGGAGATGGCTCAGCAGACGTAGATGATGTTAGCATATATGAACTCATTCAGCTCGAATATGACTCTGGCGGGATTTCCGGCACCACCAACTTCAATTATGCCTTTACAGAATCCACATTCATCTTCACAGCATTGTTGGTATGAAATTGGATATTTGCGCCGTTTTGAGCGGAAGCGTAAATTAATTACGGAAAATAAATCACACACGGATTTATAGAGGTTCGGCTATTAACGAAGCCTACGTCCTCTCTCGATGTATCTTTTTCTTTAGGATTAAGATCAAAACCTCTACGCCTCTCTTCTATCGGTCGAGGGATTACCGTTTCAAGCTCGTCTTCTATCGGTCCGAGTAAAACTGTTTTTCCTTTTCTATTGGATAAGGAATCAACCACTCTAGCTTTCTATGGGTACTAGATTGTAACACCCCCAAAATATCCCGAGGTATTACAGTGCCATGAATCGCACGTGGGACCCACAAGGCTAGTTAGAAAAATAGGCATTTTAAGAAAATCGCGATAAAACCTTAAATTCAAGGATTACATAACGTGAATCGAAAGATTTAAGGGAAAATGTAATTTGAAGTCCAATTATTACACAACAAAGGTTTTTCCAAAGAAAACAATTTATTCCAATTAAAGCAGCGGCTAGAAATAATTCCAACACCGCTCAAGTCTGACCGACTCGGGAATGTCACGCACATGATGAACAATTTTACAGTACGACGAGTCATACTGTAATCGAGTCGAGAATGCATACCAAATAACAACTACTAACAACGATATACGACATCTTTGCAATCACAGTACCTAGTAATCACAGGGAATATTTCATCACTCAACCGACGTGTCTCTTTCTTTATCACATAAGCCCCCAAGGTCGCAACCAAGGGTCACGGAAGTATCCACACGGGAATACCCCGGAACATAGGTGCCCAATTCAGGTCTTACCCCCTAACACATTTCCACACGGGTACCATACAGGTTTTATCCCCAACACATCGGCCCATTTATAACATCTTTAGAGAAAGACAAACGTCGGCTTTTATCAAAATGGCACGTACACAGATACGGTATAACATTGATATTAGAAAATTCACGAGCAAGATTTCACTTGCCTGTGATCCGATAGTAGGTGCTTTATGATAACGAAGTCCCCACGCCCGCTCGAGCTTAACCTAGCCACGAAACATCCGATTAACACCTCGTACGGATTATAATGAATAAAACTAGTCTCCCTTTTCTAACCGGATTCCTAGTGTAGTTTTAATTGTCGGTATGAGTATCGTTTCTAAGTTTTCAAGTGTTGTGTACCATTATCTCGTTCAATCTTATAATTAACATTAGGTATATCGATTTACTCAAGAAGATAATCCTATCATTCTTCGGTTGTCAACGAATTATTCTGGCGAAATCGAATCTTATGCTTTCTAATACAATTCTATATTCCGAATACTACAATCGACGGATTTTATTGCACAACAACTTCGGTGGTTTGACAACCAATATTGATTATACTATCGAATTATTTTCCTTAGTTTGCTAAGTGTCAAAAATCACAAGGTAAGGGTGGCTACGAACAATGGAACATACGGTGACGGATTACTACGAATTTCCCCACAATTGATTCGTCAAATTTTACATTCCTAGTGATGATTTGAAGTGAAATTTCATTTGCATGAAACGAAACATATGAGAAACGGAATTCCCGGTTACTACAATTTCATCCGGCAAGATTGTCTACGAAGTTTAGCAAAATCTACCCAATACCCGCAATATAATAAGTTTAAATAAGAAAACATCGAAGATATAACTCCAGGGATTGGTGGCTTACCTTATTGGAAGAAGAATAATGAAGATAGTTGACGGATTCACAAGAACTACCAGGAGAACGAGAAGTGACTTGAACGACTTGGATAATCTTCACCAAACTCAAGAATCCACCTCCTCAATGTTAATTCAAGTGTTTAAGAGGCTTAAGAACCGGGTATAGGGCTAGGAATTTCTCCAAGGGTGGTAGTTTGTGATGTTGAGTCGTGCAAATGAAGAAGGGAACTATCATTTTATAAAACTTGGTTTTGATAACGTACGTTAACGATAAGAGTGTTACGTACGTAAGGTGTATTACGTACGTAACAGTGTGATGACAACGTACGTAAATAACTCACTGCCCGAAATGTGCCCAAGTGTTACGTACGTTAAATTTGGGACATAACGTACGTAACGAATAGTTGACTCGTTTGTCCTCTGGCCCGCCGAAAGTAGCTCTGTCCGTGTCAAAAGAAAGATTCTGGTCGGGAGACCGAGCCACCCGTTACGTACGTAATGTAGCAAGACGTCAACAATTCGCACCGACGATCATCCCTTCCACTCGTCAACAATTATCGGGGAACAAGACGTTGGCCACCATCATATTCGCACCGACGATCATCCCACGGCGTCAAGGTGTGTCACCCCCGTTTCATTCACATCGTACAATTATATAGCACTCAATGGAATACATAAATAGAAATGATGTCACATTACCAAACATTCACACAGTACAAAGTAATCAAGCATGGAATACCGGAGGTATTACATATCACCCCTCTTAAAATAGTTTCGTCACGAAACTTAAGAAAATAACTCGGGATGACTCTCCTTCATGCTCGACTCGGTTTCCCAAGTTGCCTCTTCCGTGCCGTGGTGCGACCACTGAATCTTCACAAGGGGTATGGCTTTATTTCTTAACATCTTCACACGCCGATCCAGAATGGCAGTCGGTATCTCCCTAAAGGTAGCGTCATCGGAAATTTCCACTTCTTCGAAATTGAGCTTGTGACTCGGGTCATAGACATACTTCTTTAACTGGGAGACGTGAAAAACATTATGCACTCCATCCAGATGCGGCGGTAGAGCTAATCGATACGCGAGTTTCCCTACCCGGTCCAATATCTCGAACGGACCTATAAATATCGGGCTTAACTTGCCCTTCTGGCCGAAACGTCGAATACCTCGCATAGGTGATACTTTGACCCAAACATGATCCCCGACCGTAAATTCTAACGGTCGTTGTCGGTTTTCGGCATAAGATTTCTGTCGTCTCTGTGCGGCCAGCATGTGTTTCCGAACTATAGAGATCTTCTTAATGGACTCCTAGATAAGATCCAACTCGGTAACCGCGGTGTCGGAGGCATCATCCCAGCATAACGGTGACTTGCATCTTCGCCCATACAGGGCCTCAAACGGTGCCATGCCTATGCTTGCATGCCAGCTGTTGTTGTACGAGAACTCCACTAATCCCAAATGTCTAGCCTAATCCTTTCCCCAATCGAGCACGCACGCCCTCAACATATCTTCCAAGGTTTGAATCGTACGCTCGGTCTGTCCATCTGTCTGAGGATGATAAGCCGTGCTAAAGTGTATTTGTGTCCCCATAGCTTTATGGACGGCTTTCCAAAAACGAGACACATATCTGGTGTCCCTATCCGAAATGATGGATAAAGGAACACCATGTAGCCTGATGATCTCCTAGATGAAAATGACGGACAGCTGCTCTGTCCCGGTTGTCTCTTGAATAGGAATGAAATGTGCTGATTTTGTCAATCGATCAACAATGACCCAAATCGTATCCTTTCCTCCCACCGCCGTAGGTAGGTTAGTGACAAAGTCCATTGATATGCTCTCCCATTTCCACTCCGGGATGGGTAGGGGTTGCATAATTCCGGCTGGTCTGCGGTGTTCGATTTTCACTTGTTGGCATGTCATACATCGGGCGACGAACCTAGCAACTTTCCACTTCATGTTCTTCCACCAAAAACTCTGTCGCAAATCCCTGTATATCTTGCTTGCTCCGGGGTGAATAGAATAGGGAGTGGAGTGCGCCTCCTTCAGTATAGTTTGCTTCAGTCCGTCATTCGGTGGAATACATATCCTGTTCTTGAACCTCACTAAATCACCCTGAATCTTATAGTCGGAAACATCTCCTTTCTCGATTCTTTCACCAATCACACGTAATCCAGGATCTTCTATCTGTGCTAGACGTATCTCGTCTAGTAAGGACGAAAGTATATTGATTGAGCATAATCGTCCTTGCCTACGTTGTACCCATACTTCGGTGTTGCTTCTCCTGATCTCTTGCTGCAGTTTGGGCTGAACTGTTATGCTGGATACCATCACCTCTTGTGTAGTCTTCCGACTAAGAGCATCAGCTACCACATTGGTTTTTCCAGGATGATAGGAAATTTCCACATCGTAGTCCTTGATTAGCTCCAACCAACGCCTCTGTCTCATGTTTAATTCTCTCTGCGTGAAGATATATTCCAAACTCTTATGATCCGTGAGAACTTTGCAAGTAACTCCGTAAAGATAGTGCCTCCAAATATTGAGGGCATGCACCACCGCGGCTAGCTCCAAGTCATGTGTCGGGTAATTTACTTCGTACGGCTTCAGTTGTCGGGATGCGTACGCAACGACTCTGCCATTTTGCATGAAGACACACCCTAGTCCATGCTTGGATGCATCCGTGTATATAATGAATCCTTCGCACTCGTGGTAACACTAGTATCGGGCGAGAGTTAGCCTACTCTTGAGCTCGTCGAAGCTCTTCCGCGATCTGCACCCATACAAATTTGGTGCTCTTTCTCAGTAGGTTCGTTAACGGTCGGGCGATACAGGAAAAAGCCTCGACGAATCTTCGATAGTAACCCGCCAGTCCTAGGAAGCTCCTAACCTCTTTGACATTCTTCGGAGGTTCCCAACTCGTTATTGTCTCGATCTTTTGTGGGTCGACCTTGACACCTTCTGCCGAGACAACATGTCCGAGGAAAATTACCTCCGGCATCCAGAATTTGCATTTGGACAGTTTCGCATAAAGTTGGTGTTGTCTTAACACGCCCAGCACTTGCCTCAAATGTTCCTCGTGTTCCTGTCGGCTTCGAGAATATATCAAGATGTCGTCGATAATAACCACCACGCATTTATCGAGGAAATCAATCAAAACTCTATTCATCAGTTCCATGAAAACGGCTGGGGCATTAGTCAACCCGAATGATACCACGATATATTCATAATGCCCATACCTCGACCGAAATGCAGTCTTGGGTATATCTTCCTCCCGAATCCTCAATTGGTGATATCCGGACCGTAAATCGATCTTTGAAAACACGACTGCCCCTTGTAACTGATCCAAGAGGTCATCAATCCTTGGTAGTGGATAAAGATTCTTGATAGTAACCTTATTCAGCTCCCTGTAGTCGATGCACAGGTGTAGAGAGTTAACTTTCTTCTTAACGAAGAGTACCGGCGCGCCCCACGGTGAGGTGCTTGGGCGGATCAACCTTTTCTCCAACAGATTATCGAGCTGTATCTTTAATTCCTTCATCTCGGCCGGTGCCATTCTGTAAGGAGCTTTGGAAATAGGTCTCGTCCACTGTTCGAGTTCAATGGAAAGGTCAACTTCTCGGTGCGGTGGCAGCCCTGGTAGTTCATCAGGAAAAATATCTGGAAACTCATTCACCATCGGAATGTTTGTGATTGCAAGTTGTGAAGTGTCCTCTCGAAGAATATAACACTAGTAGTATTCACTTCGAGAGCTGCATGAGGCTTCCGATGCGATAATGCTTAGAGATCCTTTTGTACTAAAGTGTTCACGTCCGCTGATAACATGTGTGGTACCGTCATGAGCCGAAATAGAAATAGTCAGGTGGTAGGTATCCAAGATTGTTTTGTGCAATGGCATCCAGTCCATTCCTAATATGATATCTTCATTCTGGAGTGGGAAGACCATAAGATTAGCGGTCCAACTATGATCGTTGATGCTGATCCGACAGTCTCGAACCTTTTGATCGCCGCTTAATCTACTACCCTCGGGTAGTTTAACAGTAAAGGGCTCACAAGGTACACAAACAAGATTTAAGCGTTCAACTCATTCCACAGATATAAACGAATGGGTGGCTCTGGTATCAAATAGTACATGCACTGGCTGAGAGTTAACAAGAAGAGTACCTGAGATAGCTGGCGCAGGCTGACCATCCGTAGCCCTTAGCTCAAATACACGAGACAGTACTGACTCCGAAAAGGACGAGGTACCTCCGCCGCGCCCACGGCCTCGTCCGGCACCGTGCAGTGGTGGTTGGTTCTGGTGGGATGGAGCTCGGTAGTTGGAAACAGCAGGCGTCCTAGGGGATTGCACTGAGCCTTGTTGACTTGGTTGCGAAGCTGGGCTCTGAGTGGAATTGGCTCGCCAGCAGTAACGAGACATGTGTCCACTCTTTCCGCAAGTGAAACATTTGGTATCCGTCTTCTGACACCGATCCTTAGTATGCCCGGTCATGCCACAATTGAAACAGTCCCTACGGTAAGGCCGATCAGATACACCCTTCTGTTGGTACGAAACCGCCGACTTAAAAGAAGATGCGGGCCCCGAATTCGTTTTGTTGTTGCTCCCAGGCTGAACTGATGTCTTCTGCTTCTTCGAGTTATGCCTGATGTCGGTATTAACAACTGTACCGGCATATGTTGTGACTACGTCTTCGTATGCTCTCAGGGTCGTGCAGTGAAATCCGGCGGCATAGCGTTGTACATCCTCCGGTAACCTCTGTGCAAGATGGCATATTCGTTGATCTTCTGATGGAACCATATGGGAGATGTAACTTAGCTCGGTTCAGTAGGCCCGAATGATCTCTGGTACCAGCATGTTCTGAGGGCCGGCACTGAAAAAGTCTCGTGCGCGAGCGGTTCGGGCTGATTCGGGACGAGACTCGCTCAGCGTGATCGGGCAAATTCGGTCCACCCGACCACTCGGTCCTCGGCTGTAATTCCTCCACCAACGTGCAGCGGTGTCACGGAGTTGATTAATTCCGAGCGGCACCTTTACATTTTCGGTCATCCGATTACTTCGAAGGTAGTCTCCATTTCCGAAATCCAGTCGTCCACGTGTTTCTCTCCTGTCCCATCAAATAATGGAGGCCTAGCCTTCAGCATCTCTCCCAACCATCAATCTCTTCCTGCGTTTTCTTCCACATTGATGACCGGTATCCGTTCTGCCTGATTGACCTGAGCAATTCCTATGGCGATAGCCTGGGCAAGGGCCTGAAAAAAAGCTGGATCCATGCCTCCAGGGTTGTTATTCTGGCGTTTCGCCTCCTGATCGTTTTGGTTAACTGGTGGCGGCTGGCCCCCAGCAGGATGGGTCTCGGCGGTGTTCCCGTCCTCATTGTGGTTCGCGGCGGAACCTTGAGCGTCATTCACCACCCTTCTAGCTCCTCGGCGTGCCATCACTAACGGTATCAATCTAAAGCCAGTTCCACGCATGGTTTACAATTAAATGTTGTACAAAAATAGAAACACACACATATCACTTACTTGCATTCCCACGAGGAGCTTCGATCGCTTGGGGTGTTGGATTTTGAGAGAAAAAAAAATATAGGAGAAAGTTTTATTCAACCCAGGAGTTTATCTCCGATACTATTTTCTGTAACACCCCCAAAATATCCCGAGGTATTACAGTGCCATGAATCCCACGTGGGACCCACAAGGCTAGTTAGAAAAATAGGCATTTTAAGAAAATCGCGATAAAACCTTAAATTCAAGGATTACATAACGTGAATCGAAAGATTTAAGGGAAAATGTAATTTGAAGTCCAATTATTACACAACAAAGGTTTTTCCAAAGAAAACAATTTATTCCAATTAAAGCAGCGGCTAGAAATAATTCCAACACCGCTCAAGTCTGACCGGACCCCTCGGGAATGTCCTGCACATGATGAACAATTTTACCTGGTACGACGAGTCATACCAGGTAATCAGGGTCAGAGAATGCATACCAAATAACAACTACTAACAACGATATACGACATCTTTACAATCACAGTACCTAGTAATCACAGGGAAGATTTCATCACTCAACCGACGTGTCTCTCTCTTTATCACATAAGCCCCCAAGGTCGCAACCAAGGGTCACGGAAGTATCCACACGGGAATACCCCGGAACATAGGTGCCCAATTCGGGTCTTACCCCCTAACACATTTCCACACGGGTTCAATTAAGTTTTTATCCCATACACATCGTCCCAATTATAACATCTTTAGAGTAAGACAAAAGTAGGATTTTTTCAAAATGGCACGTTCACACTTACGGTATAACATTGATATTAGAAAATTCACGAGCAAGATTTCACTTGCCTGTGATCCGATAGTAGGTGCTTTATGATAACGAAGTCCCCACGCCCGCTCGAGCTTAACCTAGCCACGAAACATCCGATTAACACCTCGTACGGATTATAATGAATAAAACTAGTCTCCTTTTCTAACCGATTCCTAGTGTAGTTTTAATTGTCGGTATGAGTATCGTTTCTAAGTTTTCAAGTGTTGTGTACCATTATCTCGTTCAATCTTATAATTAACATTAGGTATATCGATTTACTCAAGAAGATAATCCTATCATTCTTCGGTTGTCAACGAATTATTATGGCGAAATCGAATCTTATGCTTTCTAATACAATTCTATATTCCGAATACTACAATCGACGGATTTTATTGCACAACAACTTCGGTGGTTTGACAACCAATATTGATTATACTATCGAATTATTTTCCTTAGTTTGCTAAGTGTCAAAAATCACAAGGTAAGGGTGGCTACGAACAATGGAACGTACGGTGACGGATTACTACGAATTTCCCCACAATTGATTCGTCAAATTTTACATTCCTAGTGATGATTTGAAGTGAAATTTCATTTGCATGAAACGAAACATATGAGAAACGGAATTCCCGGTTACTACAATTTTGTCCGACAAGATTGTCTACGAAGTTTAGCAAAATCTACCCAATACCCGCAATATAATAAGTATAAATAAGAAAACATCGAAGATATAACTCCAGGGATTGGTGGCTTACCTTATTGGAAGAAGAATAATGAAGATAGTTGACGGATTCACAAGAACTACGAGGAGAACGAGAAGTGACTTGAACGACTTGGATAATCTTGACCAAAGCTCAAGAATCCACCTCCTCAATGTTAATTTAAGTGTTTAAGAGGCTTAAGAACCGGGTATAGGGCTAGGAATTTCTCCAAGGGTGGTAGTTTGTGATGTTGGGTCCTGCAAATGAAGAAGGGAACTATCATTTTATAAAACTTGGTTTTGATAACGTACGTTAACGATAAGAGTGTTACGTGCGTAAGGTGTATTACGTACGTAAAAGTGTGATGACAACGTACGTAAAGAACTCACTGCCCAAAATGTGCCCAAGTGTTACGTACGTTAAATTTGGGACATAACGTACGTAACGAACAGTTGACTCGTTTGTCCTCTAGCCCACCGAAAATAGCTCTGTCCGTGTCAAAAGAAAGATTCTGGTCGGGAGACCGACCCACCCGTTATGTACGTAATGTAGCTGCCTTAACGTATGTAACAATCGAAATATAGCATACGTTAGGCATGGGTTATAGCGCGCGTTAGACAGAACTTTTTAGCCTCAAACCACATTCTAACCATCTCGGGGTGACCATCCCTTCCACTCGTCAACAATTATCGGGGAACAAGACGTTGGCCACTGTCATATTCGCACCGACGATCGTCCCACGGCGTCAAGGTGTGTCACCCCCGTTTCATTCACATCGTACAATTATATAGCACTCAATGGAATACATAAATAGAAATGACGTCACATTACCAAACATTCACACAGTATAAAGTAATCAAGCATGGAATACCGGAGGTATTACATATCACCCCTCTTAAAATAGTTTCGTCACGAAACTTAAGAAAATAACTCGGGATGACTCTCCTTCATGCTCGACTCAGTTTCCCAAGTTGCCTCTTCCGTGCCGTGGTGCGACCACTGAATCTTCACGAGGGGTATGGCTTTATTTCTTAACATCTTCACACGCCGATCCAGAATGGCGGTCGGTATCTCCCTAAAGGTAGCGTCATCGGAAATTTCCACTTCTTCGAAATTGAGCTTGTGACTCGGGTCATAGACATACTTCTTTAACTGGGAGACGTGAAAAACATTATGCACTCCATCCAGATGCGGCGGTAGAGCTAATCGATACGCAAGTTTCCCTACCCGGTCCAATATCTTGAACGGACCTATAAATCTCGGGCTTAACTTTCCCTTCTGGCCGAAACATCGAATACCTCGCATAGGTGATACTTTGACCCAAACATGATCCCCGACCGTAAATTCTAACGGTCGCTGTCGGTTTTCGGCATAAGATTTCTGCCGGCTCTGTGCGGCCAGCATGTGTTTCCGAACTATAGAGATCTTCTTAATGGACTCCTGGATAAGATCCAACTCGGTAACCGCGGTGTCGGAGGCATCATCCCAGCATAACGGTGACTTGCATTTTCGCCCATACAGGGCCTCAAACGGTGCCATGCCTATGCTTGCATGCCAGCTGTTGTTGTACGAGAACTCCACTAATCCCAAATGTCTAGCCCAATCCTTTCCCCAATCGAGCACGCACGCCCTCAACATATCTTCCAAGGTTTGAATCGTACGCTCGGTCTGTCCATCTGTCTGAGGATGATAAGCCGTGCTAAAGTGTATTTATGTCCCATAGCTCTATGGACGGCTTTCCAAAAACGAGACACATATCTGGTGTCCCTATCCGAAATGATGGATGAGGGAACACCATGTAGCCTGACGATCTCCCTAATGAAAATGACGGACAGCTGCTCTGTCCCGGTTGTCTCTTGAATAGGAATGAAATGTGCTGATTTTGTCAATCGATCAACAATGACCCAAATTGTATCCTTTCCTCCCACCGCCGTAGGTATCTTAATGACAAAGTCCATTGATATGCTCTCCCATTTCCACTCCGGGATGGGTAGGGGTTGCATAATTCCGACTGGTCTGCGGTGTTCGATTTTCACTTGTTGGCATGTCATACATCGGGCGACGAACCTAGCAACTTCCCACTTCATGTTCTTCCACCAAAAACTCTGTCGCAAATCCCTGTATATCTTGCTTGCTCCGGGGTGAATAGAATAGGGAGTGTAGTGCGCCTCCTTCAGTATAGTTTGCTTCAGTCCGTCATTCGGTGGAATACATATCCTGTTCTTGAACCTCACTAAATCACCCTGAATCTTATAGTCGGAAACATCTCCTTTCTCGATTCTTTCACCAATCGCACGTAATCCAGGATCTTCCATATGTGCTAGACGTATCTCGTCTAGTAAGGACGAAAGTATATTGATTGAGCATAATCGTCCTTGCCTACGTTGTACCCATACTTCGGTGTTGCTTCTCCTGATCTCTTTTTGCAGTTTGGGCTGAACTGTTATGCTGGATACCATCACCTCTTGTGTAGTCTTCCGACTAAGAGCATCAGCTACCACGTTGGCTTTTCTTTCCGGGATGATAGGAAATTTCCACATCGTAGTCCTTGATTAGCTCCAACCAACGCCTCTGTCTCATGTTTAATTCTCTCTGCGTGAAGATATATTTCAAACTCTTATGATCCGTGAGAACTTTGCAAGTAACTCCGTAAAGATAGTGCCTCCAAATCTTGAGGGCATGCACCACCGCGGCTAGCTCCAAGTCATGTGTCGGGTAATTTACTTCGTACGGCTTCAGTTGTCGGGATGCGTACGCAACGACTCTGCCATTTTGCATGAAGACACACCCTAGTCCATGCTTGGATGCATCCGTGTATATAATGAATCCTTCATGCACTGTGGTAACACTAGTATCGGGCGATGGTTAGCCTACTCTTGAGCTCGTCGAAGCTCTTCTGGCAGTCTGCAGTCCATACAAATTTGGTGCTCTTTCTCAGTAGGTTCGTTAACGGTCGGGCGATACAGAAAAAGCCTCGACGAATCTTCGATAGTAACCCGCCAGTCCTAGGAAGCTCCTAACCTCTTTGACATTCTTCGGAGGTTCCCAACTCGTTATTGTCTCGATCTTTTGTGGGTCGACCTTGACACCTTCTGCCGAGACAACATGTCCGAGGAAAATTACCTCCGGCATCCAGAATTCGCACTTGGACAGTTTCGCATAAAGTTGGTGTTGTCTTAACACGCCCAACACTTGCCTCAAATGTTCCTCGTGTTCCTGTCGGCTTCGAGAATATATCAGGATGTCGTCGATAAAAACCACCACGCATTTATCGAGGAAATCAATCAAAACTCTATTCATCAGTTCCATGAAAATGGCTGGGGCATTAGTCAACCCGAATGATACCACGATATATTCGTAATGCCCATACCTCGACCGAAATGCAGTCTTGGGTATATCTTCCTCCCGAATCCTCAATTGGTGATATCCGGACCGTAAATCGATCTTTGAAAACACGACTGCCCCTTGTAACTGATCCAAGAGGTCATCAATCCTTGGTAGTGGATAACGATTCTTGATAGTAACCTTATTCAGCTCCCTGTAGTCGATGCACAAGCGTAGAGAGTTATCTTTCTTCTTAACGAAGAGTACCGGTGCGCCCCACGGTGAGGTGCTTGGGCGGATCAACCCTTTCTCCAATAGATTTTCGAGCTGTATCTTTAATTCCTTCATCTCGGCCGGTGCCATTCTGTAAGGAGCTTTGGAAATAGGTCTCGTCCCCGGTTCGAGTTCAATGGAAAGGTCAACTTCTCGGTGCGGTGGCAGCCCTGGTAGTTCATCAGGAAAAACATCTGGAAACTCATTCACCACCGGAATGTTTGTGATTGCAAGTTGTGAAGTGTCCTCTCGAAGAATATAACACCAGTAGTATTCACTTCGAGAGCTGAAGGAGGCTTCCGATGCGATAATGCTGAGAGATCCTTTTGTACTAAAGTGTTCACGTCCGCTGATGACATGTGTGGTACCGTCATGAGCCGAAATAGAAATAGTCAGGTGGTAGGTATCCAAGATTGTTCTGTGCAATGGAATCCAGTCCATTCCTAATATGATATCTTCATTCTGGAGTGGGAAGACCATAAGATTAGCGGTCCAACTATGATCGTTGATGCTGACCCGACAGTCTCGAACCTTTTGATCGCCGCTTAATCTACTACCCTCGGGTAGTTTAATAGTAAAGGGCTCACAAGGTACACAAACAAGATTTTAGCGTTCAACTCATTCCACAGATATAAACGAATGGGTGGCTCCGGTATCAAATAGTACATGCACTGGCTGAGAGTTAACAAGAAGAGTACCTGAGATAGCTGGCGCAGGCTGACCATCCGTATCCCTCAGCTCAAATACACGAGACAGTACTGACTCCGAAAAGGACGAGGTACCTCCGCCGCACCCACGGCCTCGTCCGGCACCGTGCAGTGGTGGTTGGTTCTGGTGGGATGGAGCTCGGTAGTTGGAAACAGCATGCGTCCTAGGGGATTGCATTGAGCCTTCTTGACTTGGTTGCGAAGCTGGGCTCTGAGTGGAATTGGCCCGCCAGCAGTAACGAGACATGTGTCCACTCTTTCCGCAAGTGAAACATTTGGTAGCCGTCTTCTGACACCGATCCTTAGTATGCCCGGTCATGCCACAATTGAAACAGTCCCTACGGTAAGGCCGATCAGATACACCCTTCTGTTGGTACGAAACCGCCGACTTAAAAGAAGATGCGGGCCCCGAATTCGTTTTGTTGTTGCTCCAGGCTGACGATGTCTTCGCTTCTTGAGTTATGCCCGATGTCGGTATTAACAAGCTGTCGGCATATCTTTGTGACTACGTCTTCGTATGCTCTCGGGTCGTGCGGTGAAATCGCGGCATAGCGTTGTACATCCTCCGGTAACCTCATGCAAGATGGCATATTCGTTGATCTTGATGGAACCATCGGGAGATGTAACTTAGCTCGGTTCGGTAGGCCGAATGATCTCTCGTACCGGCATGTTACGAGGGCCGGCGAAAAAGTCTCGTGCGCGAGCGGTCGGGCTGATCCGGATAAGACTTCGCTCCGTAGCAGTCGGGCAAATTTGGTCCACCCGACCACTCGGTCCTCTGGCCTGTAAGTCCTCCACCAACGTGCAGCAGTGTCACGGAGTTGATTAATTCCGAGCGGCACCTTTCTGTTTTCTTGGCATCCGATTACTTCGAAGGTAGTCTCCATTTCCGAAATCCAGTCGTCCACATGTTTCTCTCCTGTCCCGTCAAATAATGGAGGCCTAGCCTTCAGCATCTCTCCCTACCATTAATCTCTTCCTGTGTTTTCTTCCACATTGATGACCGGTATCCGTTCTGCCTGATTGACCTGAGCAATTCCCATGGCGATAGCCTGGGCAAGGGCCTGAACAAAAGCTGGATCCATGCCTCCAGGGTTGTTATTCTGGCGTTCCGCCTCCTGATCGTTTTGGTTAACTGGTGGCGGTTGGCCCCCAGCAGGATGGGTCTCGGCGGTGTTCCCGTCCTCATTGTGGTTCGCGGCGGAACCCTGAGCGTCATTCACCACCCTTCTAGCTCCTCGGCGTGCCATCACTAACGGTATCAATCTAAAGCCAGTTCCACACATGGTTTACAATTAAATGTTGTACAAAAATAGAAACACACACATATCACTTACTTGCATTCCCACGAGGAGCTTCGATCGCTTGGGGTGTTGGATTTTGAGAGAAAAAAAAATATAGGAGAAAGTTTTATTCAACCCAGGAGTTTATCTCCGATACCATTTTCTGTAACACCCCCAAAATATCCCGAGGTATTACAGTGCCATGAATCCCACGTGTAACCCACAAGGCTAGTTAAAAAAATAGGCATTTTAAGAAAATCGCGATAAAACCTTAAATTCAAGGATTACATAACGTGAATCGAAAGATTTAAGGGAAAATGTAATTTGAAGTCCAATTATTACACAACAAAGGTTTTTCCAAAGAAAACAATTTATTCCAATTAAAGCAGTGGCTAGAAATAATTCCAACACCGCTCAAGTCTGACCGGACCCCTCGGGAATGTCCTGCACATGATGAACAATTTTACCTGGTACGACGAGTCATACCAGGTAACCAGGGTCAGAGAATGCATACCAAATAACAACTACTAACAATGATATACGACATCTTTACAATCACAGTACCTAGTAATCACAGGGAATATTTCATCACTCAACCGACGTGTCTCTCTATTTATCACATAAGCCCCCAAGGTCGCAACCAAGGGTCACGGAAGTATCCACACGGGAATACCCCCGAACATAGGCGCCCAATTCGGGTCTGACCCCCTAACACATTTCCACACGGGTACCATACAGGTTTTATCCCCAACACATCGGCCCATTTATAACATCTTTAGAGAAAGACAAACGTCGGCTTTTATCAAAATGGCACGTACACACATACGGTATAACATTGATATTAGAAAATTCACGAGCAAGATTTCACTTGCCTGTGATCTGATAGTAGTTGCTTTATGATAACGAAGTCCCCACGCCCGCTCGAGCTTAACCTAGCCACGAAACATCCGATTAACACCTCGTACGGATTATAATGAATAAAACTAGTCTCCCTTTTCTAACCGGATTCCTAGTGTAGTTTTAATTGTCGGTATGAG
The DNA here is from genome assembly GCA_033398695.1 of Orobanche coerulescens. Classification (NCBI taxonomy): domain Eukaryota; kingdom Viridiplantae; phylum Streptophyta; class Magnoliopsida; order Lamiales; family Orobanchaceae; genus Orobanche; species Orobanche coerulescens. The sequence goes on along the minus strand of CM065807.1, from coordinate 144,637,782 downwards.
TATCGTTTCTAAGTTTTCAAGTGTTGTGTACCATTATCTCGTTCAATCTTATAATTAACATTAGGTGTATCGATTTACTCAAGAAGATAATCCTATCATTCTTCGGTTGTCAACGAATTATTATGGCGAAATCGAATCTTATGCTTTCTAATACAATTCTATATTCCGAATACTACAATCGACGGATTTTATTGCACAACAACTTCGGTGGTTTGACAACCAATATTGATTATACTATCGAATTATTATCCTTAGTTTGCTAAGTGTCAAAAATCACAAGGTAAGGGTGGCTACGAACAATGGAACATACGGTGACGGATTACTACGAATTTCCCCACAATTGATTCGTCAAATTTTACATTCCTAGTGATGATTTGAAGGGAAATTTCATTTGCATGAAACGAAACATATGAGAAACGGAATTCCCGGTTACTACAATTTCATCCGACAAGATTGTCTACGAAGTTTAGCAAAATCTACCCAATACCCGCAATATAATAAGTATAAATAAGAAAACATCGAAGATATAACTCCAGGGATTGGTGGCTTACCTTATTGGAAGAAGAATAATGAAGATAGTTGACGGATTCACAAGAACTACGAGGAGAACGAGAAGTGACTTGAACGACTTGGATAATCTTGACCGAAGCTCAAGAATCCATCTCCTCAATGTTAATTCAAGTGTTTAAGAGGCTTAAGAACCGGGTATAGGGCTAAGAATTTCTCCAAGGGTGGTAGTTTGTGATGTTGGGTCGTGCAAATGAAGAAGGGAACTATCATTTTATAAAACTTGGTTTTGATAACGTACATTAACGATAAGAGTGTTACGTGCGTAAGGTGTATTACGTACGTAACAGTGTGATGACAACGTACGTAAAGAACTCACTGCCCGAAATGTGCCCAAGTGTTACGTACGTTAAATTTGGGACATAACGTACGTAACGAACAGTTGAATCGTTTGTCTTCTAGCCCGCCGAAAATAGCTCTGTCCGTGTCAAAAGAAAGATTCTGGTCGGGAGACCGACCCACCCGTTACGTACGTAATGTAGCTGCCTTAACGTACGTAACAATCGAAATATAGCGTACGTTAGGCATGGGTTATAGCGCGCGTTAGACAGAACTTTTTAGGCTCAAACCACATTCTAACCATCTCGGGGTGACCATCCCTTCCACTCGTCAACAATTATCGGGAAACAAGACGTTGGCCACCGTCATATTCGCACCGACGATCGTCCCACGGCGTCAAGGTGTGTCACCCCCGTTTCATTCACATCGTACAATTATATAGCACTTAATGGAATACATAAATAGAAATGACGTCGCATTACCAAACATTCACACAGTACAAAGTAATCAAGCATGGAATACCGGAGGTATTACATAGATAAACCTCACTTCGATATCGATTGCGATTCTAACAATGCTGGATACTTGATCCTAATAACACCGAATCCAATCGTATCTTTTCTTTTACCTCTCGTGTATAATGTTGAATGTATAAACACTCGAACTAACAATATAAGCTCAATATTACAACAATGATGTAAGTATATGAATATAAGATCAATGTCTTGAATGCCTGGAGTTGTTGTATTCAAACAATACCATAGGAATGGTATTTATAGGCATTTTCCACAAACTAGCCGTTGCTGGCTGTTTTGACTTGCTAGCGTGCGCTAGCCTTTCTCTATTAGCGTGCACTAGACTGTTCCCAATTTCAGTCCAGTAGCTTCGTTTCCTCTTTAGTGTACGTTATGACTTCTTCCTTACGTACGTAACCTTCTTGTATTAGCGTGCGTTAATATTACAAAAGTAGCATGCGCTAATCCAATATATCCCTTGCTTGATTTGTCAAACTAACCGTTCCACTTTTGACTTGTTTCAGATTCTCTCCAACAGATTGATCGACTTGTATTCAAACTTCTTTAGCGTGCGTTATTCCTTCTTTATAGGGTGCGCTATGCGTGCTTCACTGCATACGTCATTCTGAGTTTGAATATCTTCACAACAGTAACAAGGCTCGATAGCATACGTTAATGAGCAAGTGTAGCGTGCGCTATCTCGTCAGATGACTTCCCTTCAGGTAACTTCGAACTTGGCTGATATGCAGATTACTCCCCGTTAGCATGCGCTAACATATATGTCTTAGTGTGCGCTAGACATGCATTTTGCTCAGCTTTTTGCGCCTTCGTCTGCTTCGTCGTTTTGCTTTGCCTCGATGTTGTTTTGTTGTTTAACAACTTTAATCATCAAAACACAAATTAAATAATGTGTGGAATAAATATTCCAACAATCTCCCCCTTTTTGATGATTACAAAACAACTCTTAAATTGGATAAAACCTGTAAAAATAATATATGTATATTTCTTCGAATCAATGTTTTCGGCTTTGATCGTTTCGTTAGTTTCTCCAATTCTCTTTTCTTTTCGACATCTCCTTTATTTTTCAACTCCTTCGTTTTATCTCCCCCCTTGTGTATGCTTTCTTTTTCTCTTCGACTTCTTCGATTTTTCTCATTTTTATCAATTCATCTCCTTTATCTCCCCCTTTTTGTCTTCATCAAAAGGTATAAAAATATAGAGAATTACCAAATGAAATATGCATGATTCCAATTTGTGCATTAATAAGGGTATGAACTCCCCCTGAAAGTATTATCTCCCCCTTTTTAAAATATCGATTAAAAAAATTAACTATTGGGGACCCAACTGATAGTTGGTTTTTGTTTCGAGACGTGAACGATATTTGAAACGTTTGTTCCTTTAGGAACCTAAATCTTTTTAATTTTTATCGTTCGTCTTGGGCTTCTAAAATTTGAGATATGATGCCCGATTTTTAAACATTTTCACAATGGGGTATTTTGAAATTTACGGATTCATTTTTGAAACGTGGTTTGAATCCTAACCCCTCTTTATTTAAAGTATATTTTTGAACCGAGAGCATATTTTCAAATTTCTCGTTTCCTAGAGAAAATTTCTTCGTCAAATTCTTGAGCTCGGTTTGAACTTTAACAAGATCATTCTTTAAAATATTCTCGTTTTCAACGCATTTTGAATGATCGATCTCAACAATTTTTCCCTTTTCTAGAATTTTGGAATTTTCATTTTCTAAAGATTTATATTTAGTTTGAAGGGATTTAATTTCTTTTAAAGCATTTTGATAATCGGTATGTAATAACTCGAGTGCTTCAAAAAGTTCGTCGTAAGAATTACTTACTTGGCTTTCGACGTCGCTATCGTCGAATGAACTCCGGGCCATGAGTGCGAGATTATTTTGATTCTTGAAATCATCATCAGGATCTTCGTCACTCCATGTTGCAACTAAGACTTCCTTTTGTTTTACTCGACAGTTATTAGAAAAGTGGCCTGGTTTACCACATAATCAACAAGTGTTGTCGAATTTCTTAGGTTCGCCCGCTTGGATGTCTTTCTTCTTCCGGTTTAATAAGTGTTGGAACTTATTTATATTCTTGGCATAATATGCCGATTCTTCGTCGCTTTCATCCACCAGAATTTCTTCTTTCTTTTTCGGCACCTTAGCCTTGAAAGATATCGATCTTTCCTTCGGTTTCGGTTTGGCATTCCGAGATTTTAGAACGATCTCATAGTTGATAAGAGAACCAAGGAGAGCACTAAAATCAAGATTATTTAATCTTTAGATTCCATTATTGCCGTAACCGTACCGTCCCATTCTCGAGGTAGTGATCGGAGAATTTTCTTTACTTTCTCACTACTCGAAAGTGGTTTTCCGAAACATGCTAATCCATTAGTGATGACCGAAAATCGGTCGAGCACAATCGAGATGGATTCGTCGTCCTTCATTTGGAATAATTCATAATCGTGAAGGAGCATGTTTATCTTCGTTTCTTTGACTTGAGACGTGTAATATCCGGAATTTCTACTACCGTTTAATATTATTTTATCCGAGTTATATTGTACAGCGTGGAATCTGTACAGTATAGATAAAATAAATGAAGGACTGAGTTGTCAGTATCGGTATAATTGTCGTACTTGGTCGACAATTGTATTAGAGGATATAGTGCGTCATGTATACTTATCCGATATGTCGAGACGTTGGACAAGAATAGCTGAAAATGGCTAAGTATAGCCTTATTAGCGCACGTTAATAGTTAAGCTTAGCGCACGCTACCATGCAGGGTTAGCGCACGCTAAAGGTAAAATCATAGCGCACGCTAATGCAGTAAGATCGGAAGGAATATGCATGTGGACCAGGCCACTTTCGGCGCACGTTCTGATAAGTCAACGGATGTTTGTAATGTAGTACTAGCGCACGCTAAACCCTAAAGGTTAGCGCACGCTAATGGTATATTGGACAAAAAGGAATCTTATCCTCGTCAGCACTTTCGGCGTGTGGACCAGTCTTCGAAGCACAGACAAACGAGTCAACTGATATTAGTGCATGCTAAACGCAAGGACTTGCGTACGCTAGAGAGTGTAAGTTACGTACGCTAATGCATGGGCGTTACGTACGTAAGCACATGTACGAAGCCACACTGTAGCCTCTGGACTGCGATAGCACACGCTAACAAAGTCAGTTAGCGCACGCTAAGGCCGTAGCGCACGCTAAACATAAGGTTTAGCGCACGCTAGTAATATACTTTATAAAAAGGGAAAGACGGGTATTATGAAGCATTTCGTCCATTCTCTTCTTCCAACCGATAGAGAGAACCTTGGGAGGTACCTGAGGTCCAGAAACACTTCGAGGTGATGATCTTTATCAAGATTAAAGATGAAAATCATGGATTAAAGCTTTGTTCTTTAAATCATTGGCGATTCTTGGAAATGGATTCAAACTTGGGATTCAATCCATTTCTTCAAAAAGGTAATCCCTCTTCATCTTTGGATTTCATTTTGGATTGACTGTTGATGTTCTTGAGTTGATGATTATAACATAAACAAGTTGATAAGCATGATTATGAGATGTATTACCGAAGTATGATGATATTAATATGATTTGGGTGATTTGTATTGTGTAATTCGTTTTCTTGAGATAAGTTGGTTAATCCTCATTCTCCTTAGCCGATGTTCATGTTATTGTTGATGATTACTCCCTGTAATGATAGATTGTGAAAGTGTTGTTGCGTTCTTAATGTTTCATGATGTTGATATTGAGGAAGATGATATATGGATATAGGACTTGGATTATAAGTTGAATGATTGTTTGTATGTTAAAGGATATCGGATTTCGTTGTTTTGATGACTATAAACATGGTTTTGGATCACTTAGTGTTCTTGATAATCGTCATATGTTGATCGGTACCTGAAAAGCATGCAAACTGTACAGCATTAGCGCACGCTAAGCTTATTGTCTAGCGCACGCTAACGAGAATAACTTAGCGCACGCTACGTTAAGTGATTAACATGCGCTAAGTCATCAGGCAGGGTAGTATATTCTGTTTCGGTTATGAATTCGTAATCGTTTAAGTTGGTTTGATCAGAATTGTGGTTAACCGAGATATTGTTGAGCTGTTGGGTTTGTGAATTGATTTTTATCGATTGTTGATTGTTATCGAACTTGTTGTTTATCGAATTACTAGGTTGAGAATATTGATCGGTGGTTATAACCGTATCCTGTGGTCGTGTTCGAGTATGTTCGTGAATTACTTTGGTCGGGACCGAGGGACTTGTAGATGACGGCAATGGAATTGGTAACTGCTTCATCGGTATTAAGGCAAGTTATTACTTGCTCAGTTTATAATATTTAATGAATGGTTTCAGTTTCATTCGTTTATAATTCGTATAGCAATGTTTATAATCGTAATCACAGGGGATTTGGGATTATAGGTTGTATTCGAGTTTTAGGAATTAAATCATAAGGTATATGATTTACATTTATTGTTGGTATACTTGGTATCGAGGATACATTGTGGTATAGACAAAGACGTGAATTATTTACCATCCATGGTAATTTGTATCGTCGAGTATTGAGGATAATTGTCCGTGATGGTTTGGACATTGAGATTGCACTCGAAGGACTTGGGACAAGTACTCTAATCATTTTTGTCATTTTGTGTCGATCATGTTGTGATACATTCGTGTATCATTGTTGTCATGCATTTGTGCATGGTTGTTGTCGTGCATTGTGTACTATTGTCTTGTGCAGTCGTGCATTGTTGTCGTATGTCCACCATGCGTTGGTCCGACGGGATCATCATGGGAATCTATAGCTGTGTGCGCTGGATCGCTGGACAGGTAATGCCACCATGCGTTGGTCCGTCGGGATCATCATGGGAATCTATAGCTGTGTGCGCTGGATCGTTGGATTACCATATGTGTTGTTGTTATTGTGCATATGTATATTATGGGTTTGCCATAAGTATACATTGTTGTTATTGTTGTGAACATATTGACGTTGTCACATGAGTATGCATTTGTAGGTCTTGCGTTAGGACCATGTTCGTATGTTGTGTTGATCTGATCTTGGATTAGACTGACGTGATTTCGTCATGGTATTTCGTATCTTGAGGTATGTTCCGTATTTTCTTGATACTTGTCTTTGATGGACAATCGATTATCGTATCGGAATTGTCGATGTTATCCGATGGATTGAATTGGCCAGAGTTGGTATAATTTCTGTATCGCGAATTATGATAATGTTTTGAGAACCTTGAGTATTGTTGAGATACCATACAGATATTTCGGTATTATCTTATTGTGTTGTTAAGGATACGAATCGTGGATTTTCGTAAAGTTACGACGGTAACATTACATTGGTCGTATTCTTACTTAGTATTTCCATTGATATGTAATTATTGACGTGATGTGATGGTTATCATTGTTGGATATTATGGCTGACCCCGTCTTGGACTTTCTTTTCAGGTTCTTGGATTATCAAGCTTGTAGCGGTCGTGAAGAGATGAGCTTCCCGGAGGATACTGGCTAGGACATGTATTTGTGTATTGAGCTTCTGATCTGTTGTTGTATTCCGCTGCTAGAGTATTTTAATTGTTTGTCTTTATCCGCTGCGTGAGTATTTTTAAATGGCCTTTTGGTATCCGGTAACATAGGTTACTTTGGCAATCATTTTCTAAATCTATTCTGTCGATACGTGTAAGTGATAGCTTAACGTATGTTTTTAAACTGTTGAGTTTTAGCATTTCGGGTCTTGTGGTTTCAAATGAGATTTTACGACGGTTTTGATAAACGACTTTTATAAAGTCTTCGAATGTTTTAAATATATAATACCGTCGTTAGCCTCTTGGACGTTTGTAAATGTTTGCGAAAATTTCCTTCAGCCTTGTGGGCTCCATCTCGGGGCCCACGGTGCTGTAATATTCCCAATCGGATCTGGGGGTGTTACAGAATATGGTATCGGAGCTTAGGTTGTGAAAACCTAGACAGTCGGGTCGAGTTGGGTCATGCTTTTGTCGTGTCATTTGAATTGTCGGTTGACAAGTGTTTGAGCTCTGGGTTTTTGTTGTTCACTCGGGATTGTGCGTTATGTGATTTACTAGTGTGGTACTGGGATTGTTGTAACTTTTCCAAATGGTGTTAACGTGTTTCTTCAGATAGAGTTGTGTTGTGTTCTCGAGTTGAACTGAGTTTGCAAAATGTGTGTTTTGAAAATATCTGTGTCGAGTATTTTCTTGAGTCGAGACATGTGCCAGTATCACGGGGAATCGTCGGCTTCACGATCTGTAAGTATTTGGATTCTTGAATTATATTGAGATTTATTGCCATTCTAAGTTGATATGCTTTGAGATTCAGCAAATATTATGCGTTACAGTATAAGGTGACAGAGTTGGGATATGATTGATGATCTTGAGAAGTTATGATTTTGGAAATCAATATGTCGGTTAAGCTTTGGAACGGAGTTGTGCATTTGGAAGAAATATTGTGGATTGTTCAGGAGAACATGTAGTCATGTTAATTCATTTTATGATATATGAACTGTTTTTGAGCATTTGAAAATGGTACTTTTCAAAATGAATGTTTTACGGATGTTTTACCGTAAATGATTTTTGGGCCGAGACCCAATAGATTTTTGAAATTGTTTTATAACTCAGGACTTGGGGTCCGAAAAAGGGTTTTCTACTTTTTAAACTTCTTGTAATGTGGAACGAGATACGGGCTGAGACCCTAATGTTTCAAAAGGTCTTTCTGTTTTCTTAAAACTCCCGAGAATTGTAAAATACTTTATTAATCGTTTATCTATTTCGTTCCTGCCTTTCGGGGTTTTGGCTTACTTGTTCAAATGAAACCTCTCGGGAAGTCTTTCGCTGTGTTGATTTGTTTCAGTGTTTTGTCATGGCATATTTGAGGTGATCCAGGATGGATTAATGATTGACATGGCGAGTCATATGTGGAAAAAAGAGTTTTTAGTCGGAATTTATATATTGAAATTTCGTAGCTTTATCGTGTGGTTTTCCGATGGAATAGCGAGCCGAATTGGTATACATGAGTATGGGTGTTGTTGTGCGGCGATTAATTCGCCACGATAGGCGATTGGCGACCTTCCAGAGAAGCCAACCATGAAAGACATACTCCGGACAAACGCCTAGAGTTCGGCATAATGAGGCGATCGTCTTTTGGTAACCAGCGATCGTCTTTTGGTATCTGGCGATCGTCTTTAATGAACGGACCAGAGGCGATCATCTCATGCCACGTGGGGATCCAGCATCCGTCAAAGTCATCGAAGACCGAATCTTGGACGATGGCCCACCCGCGGATCTTCAAAGGATACCGACAGATAGGATCATTGACCCCAGCCTGTCACCTACCACACCTACCGACAAGGCCGCCGAAAGGTACCAAGTGGGCCCTCCTCGGACAGCGACTCGCAACGCGTGCTGGCTTCCCATTGGTTCACCCAGCTGGCCTCCAACTGCAACCTCGGACCTCAAGGGAACAGGCCCACGTGACGGGACGATCGGCCGTTTATTTTAATATAGAAAACGGCGATCGCCCGCGATCGCCTGAGGGATCCCAACTACCTTGTCCCCTATAAATAGAGGACCCACTGCTGCGGCCAAGGGAGGCGAATTCTACTACGAATTAAGTACAAAATACACACAAAAGAGAGAATCAAAGGCTCTTTTGGCAACCATTAACACATTCATAGTGATATTCATACATATTCATCATATATCCCAAGCAAGAACTCACAGATTCATCTATCTGGTTCTTAGGCAATCTACGCGCTCTAAAGCCTAGATAACTAGAAGTCTTTACACTCCTTGTATTAGATTCTAACATTAATATTTGTACTGATAAGATATTTATTAATAACATCTCGCGAGAGCATTCAAGCCCGGGATTAACAACCCGGCAAATCTTGTGTTATCTATTTTCTCATGGAAGTGTTCTCGCATTTGTTTGTTACTCGATCATTCCAAAGAATACTATCTCAGGATAATATTTTGGGTAACAACAATTGGCGCTAGAAGAAGGGGGATCTAAACCTTCATTTTTATTCCTACCGTCTCGAAGAACACTCACCGTTTCTCAGGACATATACTTGAAGAAACACTCAATGTTCTTCAATAGAAAACCTCGAGAAAATGACATCAAGAACAACCTCCAAGAGGGCCACCGAGATCTCACGGAAATCTTATTCGGCGAGGACCGAATCCCACCACGGCGGAAGGCGGCCGTAGAGCGACGCTAGGCTCTCACTCCCGCCCCGAGGACGGTTCTAGCCTCTCACTCGATCGTTCCAGGACATCGAGCAGTTGAGGAGGCTATAGCCATCCTCAGGGAACGGCAGAGGGCCCGCGATAGGCCCACCATCACCCCGTCAGCTAACCGCCGGGCAAGCAAACGGAAGCTCAAGGGGATCTATGTTGATAAATCGACGGAATGCCCCGAGCCGCAGGGGAAGGCTCTCGTAAGGCGGGACGATTCCGTCTTCAGCCGCCTGGGGAGCGATCCCTCATGGCGACACAGGCACTCGTGCCCCAAATGGGAGACATCGGTATTCGAATCCTTTACCGGGAGTTCGCATATCCGACTCCCAAGAGAGTGGTCGGGCCGAGCCTCGCTCGCCAAGGAAGGAACCCACTGGCAGGGAGCTCGTCATTCACCACGGGGCTAGGGGATCGGTACACGATCGCCTTGGTTCACACTCTAAGAGCCAGTCGGCAAGCAGTCAGGCGACGGCGATCGCCGCCATGCAACGCCAGCTAGACGAGGTGAAGGCGCTCCTGGAATATGGGGCAGGCGCCAGGAGACCAATCGTTGGGTCAAGCGAACCACTTGCAACTCAGGTCGAGCTCGCCCCAGTCCAACCAACGATCAATCCCCCACAAACACCTCTATATGAGGGGAGATCGGATCCGGAAACCCACTTAAGCAAATTCCGTATCTACATGACCGGATGCGGAGCTTCAGATGCGACGAAATGTCGTATGTTCCCATTGACTTTGGGCGATCTCGCCCACAGGTGGTACATCTCACTACCATCTCGCTCAATCAATTGCTTTGAGAAGCTGGCGAACGACTTCACGTCATACTTCGCCGCCAAGGTCGCTCGCCCGGAAGGTCCCCACCGTATGATGAAAATCAGGCAGGGGAAGGACGAATCAGATGAGGATTACATCGACCGGGTAGACGAGATAGTCCTCACCGGTGAGCCCGTCAGCGACGAGATCGCTCTCAACTCAGTTATGAGCGGATTCCACGGACGTTCGCCCATGTTCAGACACCTCACAAAAGATATCCCCCCGACCTACTCAATCTTCCGCGGCAAAGCCGCCGGTTTCCTGGCCAGACAAAGGATGCTCTCACTCCGCTTAGAAGAGGGACCATCCGAAGAAGGAAAAGCACCTTCCCATGTCCAGAAGAAGACGGTCGCCAAGCCCAGAAAGGCGGTCGCCAAGCCGCCTGGCGAGTTCAAAGCCTTCGAGGATGTAGAGGTCCACCTTCTTCACAACCTCAACTTATCTCCGGCCCACATCTTCAACGCGATCAAGGGTCGCGAGTGGCTTTCCAAGCCAAAGCCAATAAGGGACCACGGTCACCTAGACCGTAGCAAATTCTGTGCCTATCATAAGAGTCCCGGCCACAACACTAGCCAATGTCGCGACCTCCTCAGACAGCTCTGGCGACTGTTTGAGGAAGGCAAACTGGACAACTTGGTCACCAAGCCGGAGTCAAGGACGGAAAGGACCGGAGGGCGCGAACGCCGACAGCACGAGAGAACTCCTCCCAATCCGGCCGCCAGAATCGAGCATGAGCCGGAGTACTCTGATGATTCGGTCCCACCGATCAACTCTGGCGGTCGGGTCAACATGCTTCAAGAAGGAGGTGGAAACCTCGGGGGTCTTTTCCCGGTTTCCACCATGTCGAATAGGAAGCGAAAGGCCGAGCTGAGGGCATTCGCCGGGGTCCACGTAGTGGTACCTCCGGAGCCGACCATCTCTAGAGACGCGCTCATCACCTTTTCCAACAATGACAGGGAAGGAGTGCAATGTTCCAAAGAGGATGCACTAGTAATCTCCCCTTGCATCCTTGGGAAGACGGTCGATCGCGTGTTGGTCGACAATGGGAGTTTCTGCAACATCATATTCAAATCCTCCCTAGACCAACTCGGCAACTTAATCAAATTCATCAAGCCTTTCGACACCGTGCTCCAAGGGTTCGGCGACAACACAGTCAAAGCCTACGGGAAGATCAAGCTCTCCGTTGAGCTAGTATGCTTTTATGATCCCAAGGTTAGGATTACTAGGAACCTAAGCTTTGTAATCATAGATAGGCCCAGCATCTATAATGGGTTCCTAGGTCGCCCCTTTTTAGAAACCTTTGAGGCGGTCGCCTCATCTTTCTTTTACTGTATCAAATTCCCCACTGCCGATGGGACGGTCGGTACTGTAAAAGGAGATCAGCTAATGGCAAAGAGATGTTTGAATTACTCCTATGTTGTTACTTCTTTCAATACTTCCCATACTATATGTAACATTGAAGCGACCGATGATCAACCCATGGAGATCGACGAGCCTAACACTTCGTACCAACCCGACTCAGGGGACGCCATCTCTCATCAATTGACGGACGACATCGAGCCAAGGATCGGTTTCGAGCCAAGACTCGACATCGATCCAAGGACCGAGTCCGGAGATCGTACCAAATGAGAGGCGACCATTCCTGTCGAAGAGTTGGAAAGTATTACGATGGATCCGGATCATCCAGAACGGGAAGTACAGATCGGTGCAAGCATCGAACACGAATTAAAGGGAGAACTGATCAACTTGCTACGTAGGAACATCGGAGTCTTTGCCTGGTCGCATCAAGATATGGTTGGCATAAGTCCGGAACACGCTTGCCATTATCTAAAGATCGACCGGGCGATGAAGCCTGTTCACCAGAAGCGTAGGAAGTTCGGTCCTGAGAAATACGCGGCGCTCGACATAGAAGTCCAGAAGTTACTCAACAACAAATTGATCGGAGTAGCCACAGACGAACCACAGTGGGTCGCCAACGCGGTGCTCGTCAAAAAGCCAACTGGCTCCTGGAGATTATGCATTGACTTCACCGACCTCAACGCGGCATGTCCAAAAGACCACTTCCCGATGCCTCATATTGATCACCTAGTCGATAGCACGGCAGGTTGTGAAATGATGTCGTTTATGGATGCCTTCGCCGGATATCATCAAATCCCAATGGCGGAGGAAGACATAAAACACACATCTTTCCACACAGAAAAAGACATATACTTTTGGGTCAGAATGCCGTTCGGCTTGAAAAACGCAGGGGCGACCTACCAGCGATTAGTCAACAGGATGTTCGCCGATCAGATCGGCAAGACCATGGAGGTCTACATTGACGATATCGTAGTCAAAAGCCTCAAGAAGGAAGATCACCTCAACGATCTCGCCGAGACGTTCGCCATCCTTAAGAAGTTTAAGATGAAGCTGAACCCCAAGAAATGCAACTTCGGGGTGGGCTCCGGGAAGTTCCTGGGGCACATAGTGAGCCAAAGGGGGATCGAGGCGAACCCCTCCAAGATACAGGCGATCCTTGACATGCAGGAACTGCGAAACATCAAACAGGTGCAACGCCTCACAGGTTGTCTAGCCGCCCTCAACCGTTTCATATCACGGCTCGGCGATAAAAGCAAGCCCTTATTCGCGACCATCAAGAACAAGAAGTTCGCATGGACGAAAGAAAGCCAGATAGCGTTCGCTAAAATAAAGGAATATCTATCTAACCCCCAGATCCTGGCAAAGCCGATCCCCGGTGAAAAATTATTCCTTTACTTGGCGGCCTCGGAGGTCGCGCTGAGTGCCGTTCTGGTGGGAGCAGAGGGGCAAGCCCGCTTGCCGATCTACTATGTTAGCCAGGCGCTCCACGACGCTGAGATACATTATACACCATTGGAGAAGATCGCCTACGCCCTTGTCATGAGTGTACGTAAGATGAGGGCTTACTTCTTCGATCACCAAGTGGAAGTCCTAACAACTCTACCTCTAAGACAAGTCCTACACCGACCAGACACCAACGGGCGACTCCTCAAGTGGTCGCTGGAGATCGCCCAATACGGTATCACTTACGCTACTCGCACGGCGATCAAAGGCCAAGCTCTGGCGGACTTCGTGGTGGAATTAACGTTCTCTCACAGTCCGACCCAGGTCGGCCGACCTGCCTGGAAATTATACGTGGATGGCTCAGCGACCAATGCGAGGGCAGGGGCAGGGATTGTCCTCATTAGCCCCGACGGTCAGAGTTTCACAAATGTTGTGCGTTTCGGTTTTCGTGCGACCAACAATGAAGCTGAATACGAAGCTTTGGTAGGCGGGCTTGATCTAGCCCTCGCCCTGGATGTTCGTCGCCTCCATATCTTCATGGACTCCCTTTTGGTCGTAAACCAAGTCAGGGGAGAATATGAGGCACGCGGCGAACAGATGGTCAAATACCAAGAGTCAGTCGAAATGTGCACAAAATTTGAAGAAGTACTAATCGAACAAATCCCGAGAGAGCACAACTCCCGTGCCGATGCTCTTTCCAAGCTAGCATCATCGGATGGGGCACCGACTTCTCTAATATCCAAATCACAAAGTCGGCAAGGCGGCGATCGGCAATCTGGTTACCACGGTCGCCATCGCCGAGAGAATTGGATGACTCCGTTCATCAAATACTTGAAGGGCCAGGCGGTCCCCGACGGCCGTGTTAAAGCTCGCCAACTCGGCCGTGCGGCCGGGTATACCCTATTGACGATCGGCTTTACAAGCGAGCCTTCACCTTCCCTCCTCAAGTGTATTACAGGAGGAAGGTCGGCTCATTTTAGCCGAGATCCATGACGGGATTTGTGGGAACCACGCGGGCGGCGAGCCCTCATCCATAAGACAACTGACAAGGATTTTTGGCCATCACTTCGGAAAGATGCGATCGCTTATGCCGATCGTGTCATAGATGTCGATAATGGGCCCCAACATTAAATTATCACCCGAACAGCTCACCTCCATGTATAGCCCTTGGCCATTTGCGCAATGGGGCATCGACCTTATAGGTCCCTTGCCGACGGCTCCGGGGGGCTGTAAGTTCGCCATCGTTGGGTCGATTATTTCACCAAATGGGCTGAGGCCGAACCGCTCAACAAGATCGTCTAAGAGCAAGTGATCAAGTTTATATGGAAAAACATCATATGCCGATTCGGTGCCTGTGCCATCATCTCCGACAACGGGAAGCGGTTCGACGGTTTAGAAGTCATGCAATTTTGTGAAAAGTGGGGAATCAAAAGGTTATTCTCGGCGCCCTATCACCCTCGGAGCAGACGGGCGGTAGAGGCGGTGAATAAGATCCTCAAACACACGATCAAAGCACGACTCGAATCCGAGCAAGGACGATGGGCGGCGAGCTCCCAGACGTTTTGTGGTCCTACCGAACGGCGACCCGCAATTCAACCGTGAAACCCGTTCGCCCTTACCTTGAACAGGCGGTGATTCCTTGAGAGATCGCCGTCCTCGGCCATCGAACCGAGCAGAGATGACGGCCGACAACGATGTAGCCCGACGAATCGACCTAGACATGCTCGAAGAAAGACGGTGACCTCGAAATGAAGAACACAATCCACAAAAGGAGAGCGAGAAGTTCTTCAATTCCAAGGTCAAAGAAAGAAGATTTCAAGTGGGCGATCTCGTCCTTAAGAAGATCCAAACCCACACGGGCGTTTTGGTCGAATCGGAGGGACCTTTCAGAGTATCCAGATGGCTAACTAAAGGAGCCTACGAACTGGAACATCCCGACGGTACTCGGACCAATACCTGGAACGCCGTGCATCTGAAAAAATACTATCAGTGATAAATTTGTATTCGATTTCAATGATGTACAAGGAATATAATGAGATTTTTTCCTATCCCATCTATTATGGCGATCGCCCCACCAGGCATATCGCATATCACCGACGATCGCTGATCACGACGATCCTAGGTAAAATTAATGCCGCCATGGTCCTGGAGGTCGATGGAACCGACAGCTTCGCCCATGCAAGGTTCCTTTGGGCTAAGATCGCCCGCCCTTCGTTTAAATACGAGGCCAGCATAGCCGAAGGACCCTCCAAAATAATCAGTAGGCACGATCGCACGTCCTCAAGGTACATCATCTAACATGGTGAACCCGAACAATGCGACGTGCCGTTACCCCCGTCTCAACGTACACCGTCGAGGATCGCCATCTTCATGGCGGGCCGAGGTGGAAGCAGAGCTGACAAGCCGCGGACGTGGTGTCGAATAAGCCGACAACACTCCGCGCAAGGACTCCTCCAGACCGAGATCGCCCGCCTTTCGTTTTAACACAAGACAGGCGTAGCCTAACGGAGGACCCTCACAAAAAGTGAGTCGCGGGATACACAATATCCCTCGCACACGAAGACACGATTGGGGAGATCGGTCCATCGAACACCCCAACCACACATGACTCTTCAGAATCGGCAAAATGAAGATAGCTCGCCAGACAGACTAGTCTTTGTTTCCTTACTTACAATAAGTGAACAAAAATAAGGGGGCAGGGATAGGTCGAGCTAACTCAAATACGATCGAACGAAGAGGAAACATGCAGGGCGATCGGGGTCGTCCGACGAAAATTACAAGTAAGAATTCCGATTCAAAACGTGTCAATGCTTTCAACACTCAGACAATCGTCCGGACGAACAAAAAGGTCGAAAGCAAATATACACGTACTCGTAAAAATTGCACGCAAACAGTCAAAGGCGATCGCATGTAATACATTACGCAGTATGAAAAAAGGAGTATTTTATTCATAACACAAGCTTCATACATTACGAGGCCCGAAGTCATTACAAAAGGAAAACAAAAAGTACAAGTTACAGAGGAAAAACAAAAATGCCTCTCAAGGCCCCGCCTGCTGGTCTTCGCCCTCGGGTTGCGGATCGGCTTGGGCTCCCCCATCGGCCTCGGGATGAATGAGTTTACCAGTATACCAACTCAAGTCGATCCCGAAGTCGACAAAGTCAAGGATCGGCAGGGAGAATTCTGGATGCAGAGGATGCTCGAGGACGTAGGATTTGAAGCTCTCCATCAGGGGACCGATCTCGACCCCTGCCTTTTTAGCGGCTCGAACAGCGTCAGCATAGGCCAAGTAGTAAGCGAACTCGCCGACGTGCTCGACGTTAAGGTAGGGATCGACTTCGACCGCATTCAACTGCCCCTTCAGATCCGCCGCCGTCTTCTCGACCTCCGCCAGCTCGACCGCCTTAGCAACATTCTCGCCCCTGGCCTTCTCCAGCTCTCTCTTCGCCGCCTCCAGCTCACCGCAGAGCCGATCCACCGCCGCCTTCAGCCCGGCCGCCTCCTCCTACGAAGCCTCGAGCTTCTGGCGAGTTTTCTTCTCCTTATCCCGGGACCGATCGGCAGCCTCCTTGGAGCGGCTCAGCTCCTGCTTCAATCGATCCACGTCCTGCTTAGCCCTGTTGGCCGTCTCCTCATACTCCTTCTCCATAGACCGGATCCGGTTGGCATCCTCGATATTTCTGTTCCGGGCGGTCTCGAGTTCGCGATGGAGATGAGCAGTGGAGGGTCGCCCCTCAAAATCCCGAGCAGCTTGGACGGCCATCGTCGCCGTCTGAAGAGCCAGGGCAACGGTCGCCTGCATGGCGTCTCCAGATCGCCGACGAGCGATCGCATCAAGATCGGTCGTCCAAGCCTTGGGCATAGAAGTGATGGCCTGGCGAACGTAAGAAGGGACGTCGAGAGACTGTTGCGGAGCCTTGCTCGACAGAAAGTCCAGCACCATGGGGGCAACGTCCGGGTCGGCGAGACGAACCCTGCAGCACAAACCAAGGAAATCAAGGAGTTAGCCCATACCATGCCTGTAATGCCTAACTCAGAAAATTTTTGACCCATTCTTACCTATTGACCAGCTCGGGATCGCGTCCGAAATAAGGCTTGCCCCGGGATGTTTCCGCATCGGCGATCGCCACCTTTTTCGCCGAGCTGCCAGATGACCGGGGGCCGGAGACCGTGGGCTTGGGGCCAGATCGCTCCATCATTGGGACGGAATAGATAGGAGCCGCAGCGACCGGAGGCTCAAGAATCGATACGTCCGCCTCAGAGATCGACGGGGACTCCTCCGACCTCCGCCTCTTGCGGCGCTGAGCATTCCTCTCCCTGGACCGCCGGCTCGGCGACTGGCGCCTCAGCGGGTCTCGTCACCGGAGCAGGGCGAGACGTCGTCGCAGGAACGCGACCAGTCTGCTTGCCCAACTTAAGGCGACCAAGAACTCTCGGGTTCGACATGGCTATCTCTGGTGGAGGTTCGGCAATTCGGGGAAAATAAGCCTTTGTCAAAGAAAAGATACAAACAAAGTTAGACAAAACAAAACGACCTCTTGGAGACGATCGTCAAAGAAAGGAAGCACCACTTAAACTCATACCTTGAACTTTCAAGTGACGGGGGTAGCAGAACAATCGAGCCCCCAACCGATGAGCTTCGGTACCAAGCGATCGAACGTCAATAAAGGAGTTCGGCAAGGCACGGATCCGCTCCCAAACGATCAAGAAATCAAATGGAAGGTCGCCGATCGCTGGAACGAGAGGTCCTGCAAAAAGAAAATAAAATTAGATCAGTCCAAGACAAGCTCAATCAAGGGGAGAGTTTAAATCCTTACTCGGATTCCTCTCCCGGAAAATGGTGGGAATCTCCAACTCCTCATTCGGCATGTCACTCGACGCCGATCGCCATGCCCCGCCGACCCAACACCATTTAGCCAGGTCGCCCTTGGTCTTATTCGGTACGCCAAGGACCACTCTCCCGAGTCGGCCCTGGATATGATGGCCGCCGATTGACCCTTTCTGCGCAGCCAATTTAAACAAATAATTCATCTCCAGCGCAGTAAGTAGGCGGAACAACCGGTGACCGCCGAACGAGGTCAATGTGCAGATGATCTGCAGCCAAGCGTTCGGCGTCAGTTGAAGAGGCGCCAAATTCCAGGCGATCAGCAAGTAGGAGACGGCGAATGGCAACGGGAATCGCAGACCGACCTCCATAATCATCTCGTTGACGGCGACCATATCCTTGGGCGGTTGGTCGGCACGCTCATTCTCCAAAGGCACGTGAAGGGAAACGTCAGAGGGGATGTGATATTTGGCCCTCCAACGGCTCAGGTCTTTCTTGGTCGCCGTACTCCGGATCTGTCCGAGAGTCCACGGAGACGGGACGGCGGCCTGAAAGACCGTCCGATTCACATGTTCGTAAGGGTGAGCGGCGGTGTAGGCCTCGAAATCGAATTCCGGACAGGGTCCAGCGATCGTTTCCATCATCTGAGCAAAAGCCACATAGGCGGGGCCGAATCTACTCTCTCGTTCCCAGGCCTCCCGCACCAAATCGTCCTCATCCACCGGCGAGCCCCCTTGCTCCGCCGTCGCCGCCGTCCTCGCCGCCTCGGCCTCGTTGAAAAGTTTTTCAAGTTCTTCGGGTGCAATCCCCGCTCGAATAGCTTCAGCGGCCGTCTCCATATCCACTCTAACGGGAACCTCCTCCCGTTCAGGCAAGGCGGCGGCAGCGGAAGAGCTTCCGGTCTCGAAGGTTTTTCATCCTCCCGACATATTAGAAAGTAAAGAGAGGGAGAAGGTTAATTTTTTCTTACCTAGAAAAAAGAAGGAGATCGACACAAAAAAGCTCCAGAAATATCTGCAGAAATTCGGCTATGGATACGAAGGACGCGTAAAAAAGTGAAGGAGAAGAAGCCCTACCCTTTTTATAGATGGAGACGAGGGCCTAAATGCAAATAGGAGAAACCTCGGGGGCTGGATCACAACCGTCACGTTGGGACGCATTAAATGCGGCCCTCGAATCCCGCATACGCGTCTTTTCGAGGGCATGCCAGCCGACAGGTCTGACAAACCGTCGGATTCCCCCAACAGCGGCACGACGCGTGTCCCTGCCATTACTGGAAAGCCCGCTTTCCTTTTCCCGCTGCTCCCGACGCGAAAGAAGGTCGTCCATATTTGAATTCAGATCGGCTGGTCGTTTAAAACATTGGCGATCGCCAACAGAGCCACCTCACCCCGTGTTTTCAACATCGAGGCGAGCTGGGGGGCAATTGTTGTGCGGCGATTAATTCGCCACGATAGGTGATCGGCGACCTTCCAGAGAAGCTAACCATGAAAGACATACTCCGGACAAACGCCTAGAGTTCGGCATAATGCGGCGATCGTCTTTTGGTAACCAGCGATCGTCTTTTGGTATCTGGCGATCGTCTTTAATGAACGGACCAGAGGCGGTCGTCTCATGCCACGTGGGGATCCAGCATCCGTCAAAGTCGTCGAAGACCGAATCTTGGACGATGGCCCACCCGCGGATCTTCAAAGGATACCGACAGATAGGATCATTGACCCCAGTCTGTTACCTACCACACCTACCAACAAGGCCGCCGAAAGGTACGAAGTGGGCCCTCCTCGGACAGCGACTCGCAACGAGTGCTGGCTTCCCATTGGTTCACCCAGTTGGCCTCCAACTGCAACCTCGGACCTCAAGGGAACAGGCCCACGTGACGGGACGATCGCCCGTTTATTTTAATATAGAAAACGGCGATCGCCCGCGATCGCCTGAGGGATCCCAACTACCTTGTCCCCTATAAATAGAGGACCCACTGCTGCGGCCAAGGGAGGCGAATTCTACTACGAATTAAGTACAAAATACACACAAAAGAGAGAATCAAAGGCTCTTTTGGCAACCATTAACACATTCATAGTGATATTCATACATATTCATCATATATCCCAAGCAAGAACTCACAGATTCATCTATCTGGTTCTTCCGGCAATCTACGCGCTCTAAAGCCTAGATAACTAGAAGTCTTTACACTCCTTGTATTAGATTCTAACATTAATATTTGTACTCGACAGTATATTTATTAATAACATCTCGCGAGAGCATTCAAGCCCGAGATTAACAACCCCGGCAAATCTTGTGTTATCTATTTTCTCACGGAAGTGTTCTCGCATTTGTTTGTTACTCGATCATTCCAGCAATACTATCTCCGGATAATATTTTGGGTAACAACAGGTGTGGTCAATCATTTGCATAGTTTTCATTTTAAGACTTCGAAATCGTGAGGATTCGAAGGAAACTGTTACCGAATACTTGGCATTAGTGAGCCAGTTTAACTTTTCAAAAAAAATTATTTTGTGGTCTTACGAAAATTTTGTTTTGAGTTTTGAAATTTTTGTAAGAACTTTCGAAAATTTGTCTTCTTGACGAGACTATATGATTTCAAACTAGTTTTGAAAATGTGACTGATATACATACGCATTTAGTGCATAGTGCATATCATGATGAAATTATGAGTGTAACTCACAAACTGGATGAGACATCAGTATGGAACTATGGAAAGGGATCCGAACTCTAGTATGATAGTTTGGTTATCCAGAGATGATCGGTTGATTGACCGGATAAGAGAAATATGCTGTGTGTTCTAGATTCTTGCACAGGATGTAATTTTGGAACTTTGGATTTTGCGAAATCGGGGCATATGTGTTATGTAATTCCATTGGTATGGTAGTAGCGCGATTTGTACCATAGCGATTTCTGAATGATTTCTTTGTAAGTGTAGATTTGGGGATGGTGACCCCATACTGGTTGTTTTGGATATCGAGTGGTCGTTCCCACTCCACTTATGATTGGTATGTTCATCGATTTGCGATTGGTTGTTCGTATGCCGAGGGGAATGTTCACCAGTCGGTTGTGTTTCGTTGAGATTCACTGTATGTGATTTGTTTAATGTTTTGAGAATTTTGTTCTTTCGTATATCGTTTTCTACGGTTCTATATTGATCATGTTGGAGCTTACCGTGTGAGGGTATTCCCGATTATCGTTGATCGTTCGTTTGTCATATTGGAGGTTATCATGTCGATGATATTCTCGGTTAATTTATTGGTTGATCATTGCTAGTGATCATCTGAGCGTTCAGATTTTGTGTGGATATTTCGGGATTTGTTGCCATTGTGTTGGGCAGTTGTTTCACATCGTGTATTATTTATTTGTATCAGGATTTGGACTTTATTGTGTAATCAGGCAAACAGGATTTGAAACGGATAGATTATTTCATCCGAAGATGATATATTTTTGTTGAGATTCATGGAATGTGATTGTAAGCGTATTGAGATTGTACAGTGATGTCACTTACTAGTATCTCAAGAGATCGTCGACTTTGCGCACTGGTAAGTATCTTTATTTGTTATTCATGAATGATGATGATTGATCGTTGTCGTGATGGTTTCGAAATATTTTGGTTGAACGGTTTGTTTGTTTTTCTATGACGGATTACAAGTTTCGAGGATGAAACTTATTTTAAGTGGTGTAGTATGTAATATCCAGAATTTCTACTACCGTTTAATATTATTTTATCCGAGTTATATTGTACAGCGTGGAATCTGTACAGTATAGATAAAATAAATGAAGGACTGAGATGTCAGTATCGGTATAATTGTCGTACTTGGTCGACAATTGTATTAGAGGATATAGTGCGTCATGTATACTTATCCGATATGTCAAGACGTTGGACAAGAATAGCTGAAAATGGCTAAGTATAGCCTTATTAGCGCACGTTAATTGTTAAGTTTAGCGCACGCTACCTTGCAGGGTTAGCGCACGCTAAAGGTAAAATCATAGCGCACGCTAATGCAGTAAGATCGGAAGGAATATGCGTGTGGACCAGGCCACTTTCGGCGCACGTTCTGATAAGTCAACAGATGTTTGTAATGTAGTACTAGCGCACGCTAAACCCTAAAGGTTAGCGCACGCTAATGGTATATTGGAAAAAAAGGAATCTTATCCTCGTCAGCACTTTCGGCGTGTGGACCAGTCTTCGGAGCATACAGACAAACGAGTCAATTGATATTAGCGCATGCTAAACGCAAGGACTTGTGTACGCTAGAGAGTGTAAGTTACGTACGCTAATGCATGGGCGTTACGTACGTAAGCACATGTACGAAGCCACACTGTAGCCTCTGGACTGTGATAGCGCACGCTAACAAAGTCAGTTAGCGCACGCTAAGGCCGTAGCGCACGCTAAACATAAGGTTTAGCGCACGCTAGTAATATACTTTATAAAAAGGGACAAACGGGTATTATGAAGCATTTCGTCCATTCTCTTATTGCAACCGATAGAGAGAACCTTGGGAGGTACCTGAGGTCCAGAAACACTCCGAGGTGATGATCTTTATCAAGATTAAAGATGAAAATCATGGATTAAAGCTTTGTTCTTTAAATCATTGGCGATTCTTGGAAATGGATTCAAACTTGGGATTCAATCCATTTCTTCAAAAAGGTAATCCCTCTTCATCTTTGGATTTGATTTTGGATTGAATGTTGATGTTCTTGAGTTGATGATTATTACATAAACAAGTTGATAAGCATGATTCTGAGATGGATTACCGGAGTATGATGATATTAATATGATTTGGGTGATTTGTATTGTGTAGTTCGTTTTCTTGAGATAAGTTGGTTAATCCTCATTCTCCTTTGCGGATGTTGATGTTATTGTTGATGATTACTCCCTGTAATGATAGATTATGAAAGTGTTGTTACGTTCTTAATATTTCATGATGTTGATATTGAGGAAGATGATATATGGATATAGGACTTGGATTATAAGTTGAATGATTGTTTGTATGTTAAAGGATATCGGATTTGGATCCATATCCTTTTAAAGGATTTCGTTGTTTTGATGACTATAAACATGGTTTTGGATCACTTAGTGTTCTTGATAATCGTCATATGTTGATCGGTACCTAAAAAGCATGCAAACTATACATCATTAGCGCACGCTAAGCTTATTGTCTAGCGCACGCTAACGGGAATAACTTAGCGCACGCTACGTTAAGTGATTAACGTACGCTAAGTCATCAGGCAGGGTAGTATATTCTGTTTCGGTTATGAATTCGTGATTGTTTAAGTTGGTTTGATCCAAATTGTGGTTAACCGAGATATTGTTGAGCCGTTGGGTTTGTGAATTGATTTTTATCGATTGTTGATTGTTATCGAACTTGTTGTTTATTGAATTACTAGGTTGAGAATATTGATCGGTGGTTATAACCGTATGCTGTGGTCGTGTTCGAGTATGTTCGTGAATTACTTTGGTCGGGACCGAGGGACTTGTAGATGACGGCAATGGAATTGGTAACTGCTTCATCGGTATTAAGGCAAGTTATTACTTGTTCAGTTTATAATATTTAATGAATGGTTTCAGTTTCATTCGTTTATAATTCGTATAGCAATGTTTATAATCGTAATCACAGGGGATTTGGGATTATAGGTTGTATTCGAGTTTTGGGAATTAAATCATAAGGTATATGATTTACATTTATTGTTGGTATACTTGGTATCGAGGATACATTGTGGTATAGACGAAGACGTGAATTATTTACCGTCCATGGTAATTTGTACCGTCTAGTATTGAGGATAATTGTCCGTTATGGTTTGGACATCGAGATTGCTCTCGAAGGACTCGGGACAAGTACTCTAATTATTTTTGTCATTTTGTGTCGATCATGTTGTGATACATTCGTGTATCGTTGTTGTCATGCATTTGTGCACGGTTGTTGGCGTGCATTGTGTACTATTGTCTTGTGCAGTCGTGCATTGTTGTCGTATGTCCACCATGCGTTGGTCCGACGGGATCATCATGGGAATCTATAGCTGTGTGCGCTAGATCGCTGGACAGGTAATGCCACCATGCGTTGGTCCGACGGGATCATCATGGGAATCTATAGCTGTGTCTTATTTGGATCGTTGGATTACCATATGTGTTGTTGTTATTGTGCATATGTATATTATGGGTTTGCCATAAGTATACATTGTTGTTATTGTTGTGAACATATTGACGTTGTCAAATGAGTATGCATTTGTAGGTCTTGCGTTAGGACCATGTTCGTATGTTGTGTTGATCTGATCTTGGATTAGACTGACGTGATTTCGTCATGGTATTTCGTATCTTGAGGTATGTTCCGTATTTCCTTGATACTTGTCTTTGATGGACAATCGATTATCGTATTGGAATTGTCGACGTTATCCGATGGATTGAATTAGCCGGAGTTGGTATAATTTCCGTATCGCGAATTTATGATAATGTTTTGAGAACCTTGAGTATTGTTGAGATACCGTACAGATATTTCGGTATTATCTTATTGTGTTGTTAAGGATACTAATCGTGGATTTTCGTAAAGTTACGACGGTAAGATTACATTGGTCGTATTCTTACTTAGTATTTCCATTGATATGTAATTATTGACGTGATGTGATGGTTATCATTGTTGGATATTATGGCTGACCCCGTCGTGGACTTTCTTTTCAGGTTCTTGGATTATCAAGCTTGTAGCGGTCGTGAAGAGATGAGCTTCGCGGAGGATACTGGCTAGGACATGTATTTGTGTATTGAGCTTCTGATCTGTTGTATTCCGCTGCTAGAGTATTTTAATTGTTTGTCATTATCCACTGCGTGAGTATTTTTAAATGGCCTTTTGGTATCTGGTAACATAGGTTACTTTGGCAATTATTTTCTAAATCTATTCTGTCGATACGTTTAAGTGATAGCTTAAAGTATGTTTTTAAACTATTGAGTTTTAGCATTTCGGGCCTTGTGGTTTCAAATGATATTTTACGACGGTTTTGATAAACGAGTTTTATAAAGTCTTCGAATGTTTTAAATATATAATACCGTCGTTAGCCTCTTGGACGTTTGTAAATGTTTGCAAAAATTTCCTTCAGCCTTGTGGGTTCCATCTCGGGGACCACGGTGCTGTAATATTCCCAGTCGGATCTGGGGGTGTTACAAGATGTACCTTCGTGTGTTACCTCAAGCATTTTCCAGATTTCTTTAGCACTATCACACGATGATATCCAGTTGTGTTCTTCCAGATTTAAAGCACAGTATAATAATTGCGTGGCTTTGCAATTATAATGGTCGTTTTTTCAATCTGCATCATCATACTCTTCAAAGGTTTTGAGAGTTCTGTTTGAGTTCGTCGGAAATTTGGGACCAAGGCATATCACCTTCCATAATTCGATATCGTAAGCTCGGATGAAAATAGACATTTTCTTCTTCCAAGTCATGAAATTCGATCCATCAAAAAATAGTGGTCGATTGAGAGCAAGACCTTCGACTGGAGCCATTTGAAATGCCATTTTGGAACTTCTCCTCGGATGTTAAACTGTGTATTGGAGTACCGCTCCGATACCAATTGTTGGTATGAAATCGGATATTTGCGCCGTTTTGAGCGGAAACGTAAATAAATTGCGGAAAATAAATCACACACGGATTTATAGAGGTTCGGCTATTAACGAAACCTACGTCCTCTCTCGATGTATCTTTTTCTTTAGGATTAAGATCAAAACCTCTACGCCTCTCTTCTATCAGTCGAGGGATTACCGTTTCAAGCTCGTCTTCTATCGGTCCGAGTAAAACCGTTTTTCCTTTTCTATTCGATAAGGAATCAACCACTCTAACTTTCTATGGGTACTAGATAAACCTCACTTCGATATCGATTGCGATTCTAACAATGCCGGATACTTGATCCTAATAACACCAAATCCAATTGTATCTTTTCTTTTACCTCTCATGTATAATGTTGAATGTATAAACACTCAAACTAACAATATAAGCTCAATATTACAACAATGATGTAAGTATATGAATATAAGATCAATGTCTTGAATGTTTGGAGTTGTTGTATTCAAACAATATCATAGGAATGGTATTTATAGGCATTTTCCACAAACTAGCCGTTCTTTGGCTCTTTTGACTTGCTAGCGTGCGCTAGTCTTTCTCTATTAGCGTGCGCTAAACATTTCCCGATTTGATCCGGTAACCGTTTCCTCTTTAGAGTACGTTATGACTTCTTCCTTACGTCGTAACCTTCTTGTATTAGCGTGCGTTAATATTACAAAAGTAGCGTGCGCTAATCCAATATATCCGTTGCTTGATTTGTCAAGCTGACCGTTCCACTTTTGACTTGTTTCAGATTCTCTCCAACAGATTGATCGACTTGTATTCAAACTTCTTTAGCGTGCGTTATTCCTTCTTTATAGCGTGCGCTATGCGTGCTTCACTACATACGTCATTTTGAGTTTGAATATCTTCACAACAGTAACAAGGCTCGATAGCGTGCGTTAATGAGCAAGTGTAGCGTGCGCTATCTCGTCAGATGACTTCCCTTCAGGTAACTTCGAACTTGGCTGATATGCAGATTACTCCCCGTTAGCGTGCGCTAACATTTATGTATTAGTGTTCGCTTGTCATGCATTTTGCTCAGCTTTTCGCTTCATAGTGTTAATCGTCGATTTGCTTTGCCTCGATGTCGTTTTGTTGTTTAGCAACTATAATCATCAAAACACAAATTAAATAATGTGTGGAATAAATATTCCAACAAGCACCATGATGATGACTCGCATGACGGTACTAATTATATTTTTGTTTGCGCTTTCGGGATTATTTAGTTATCTTTTCGATATGTTTATGTATATGTGATGATGTACACATAGTTGAGATCGTGTTTTGAATATTGTGATTTTATATCTTGATATGTTTCGTGAAGATCTTTGGTTTATATTATATTTGTTTGACTTTACGAGCATTTGGAGTTGTATATTGTTAATGTTGTATGTAGGTATTTGGTTGATGTTGGTGTGTATTAAGAAACAAGTTTTGGTAAAATAAAATATGAGATTTATTTGTTTACTAAAAAAAGGGACTTTAGCTGACCAGTTCTACACAAATTATCGGCTAGAGTTGATTTTATTAATTAAAAAATACTTTAGCCCATGGATATTGTAAATATGGTCAGCTAAAGTGTTTTTTAATTAACAAGAAATAGACTTAGCCAACGGTATGTGTAGAAGTGATCGGCTAATTTATTTTTTTATTATTTAATAAATACTTTAGTTGATGGATATCATCGGCTAAAAGTTTTATTAATTAATAATAATATACTTTGGCCGATGGATAAAGTGTTTTTTATTATTTAAATAATACACTTTAGCCGACGACCCATCGACTTAACTTTAGCCGACAACATCTCTATCGTTGGCTAAAGTTCGTGTTTAGCAGATGAATCTATAACACCCTCAAAACAATCTGGGATATTACAGTGTCGTGGGGCCCGCATCTGTAATATCCGGGGATAATTTTTTTCGTGTTACTGTTGAGTTGTACGTATTCATTTGGAATTGTACAAGTGTTGTTGTTTTGGACTGATACAATGTATATTGTATTGGAATATTTCGGGATCGAAATATTATACTTGTCGTCGGGTTAGTTTCGTCGTTTGAATGTTGGTTGGAGAGTTTGGATTTTTGGCTAAGTACACTAGCCTTAACGTACGCTATATGTGTAGACTTACGTACGTTAAGGGTTGAGTATTACGTACATTATGCCTGTAAGGTTACGTACGTAAGGCTTGGTAGGTGGCAGGAACCTTCCTCGTAGTCACTTTCGGCCGGTGGGTCCCGAGCATCTTCCGATCGGATCTCACTATTGCGATCAGCGGACCCTTACGTCGTTAAGAGGTGATCTCGTGCGTTATATAGGTCTTGTTAACGTCGTAATAAGTCCTTATTTACGTGCGTTAAGGCCTTCGTATTTTAGTCGATTAGTTACGGATTTTTCATTAAATGCGTTAATGTCTTAGTATAGCGTACGTAATGCCTCTTACGTACGTTAACCATAAGTGTATAACGTACGTAACGATTTGGTCAGTCAATTTATCTTGGTTTCGTCTTTCATTTCCTCACGAACCAAAACACATTTCCTCTCCCTAGAATCGTCCATTTGGACTTGTTATTAATGTTTAGCCTCTTCCAACTCGATCTTGATCATCCTAGCTTGGATTGAAGCTTGAAGTTGGAAGCTTGTTGATGCTCCTTTGGTGTTTGGAGGCTTCTTCTTGTTCTTCTTTGGTAAGTTCCCTCAATCTCTTGTTCTTCTAGTGATTTTCGAGTTGTTGTTGTTTTCTTCGGGTATTGTTTGATTCATGGAGTATATCATGATTCTTCGTGGTTTTGATAAACTTTTGATTAAGAACATGTTGGTATAGCTTGAGTATGATTATGTTCTTGTTGTTTTAGATTGTTGGGAGGTTTTTAATCATGTCTAGGAAAGATTATGTTAAGATTGTTATATGATTAACATAGTCTTGAGATGATTATTATTGTTGGTGGTGTTCTTGTAAGATTTTAACCATTTTAGTAAGGATTTATGATGATCCAGGAGGTGATTATCATAATTTGAAAATGGTTGAGTGAATCTTGTGGTTTAATCCGAATTCATGAGGTTATGATGAAGGATTTTTATTTCAAACATCATGGTTATTGAGTTGATGATGTTCTTGGGGTGATAATGATAATATTGATAATATTATCATTGTAGGAGGATCAATTTGATGATATTGGTGATATTATCACTTTGAGATGTTTGTTTTGATGATTGTTCTTAAATGAATCTTGTTGAATGGATTTCACAAGTGTTAAGAACGTAATGATCATGTTAATTGATCATCGAGGTGTTGGAGGACGTTAGAATTCATAGTTGAGAACTATGATATCAGTTCGTGCGGTGTGATCGATTCGTGTTTGAATCGGGCTTTGTCTTTGTCGATGTTTTCTATTGATTTTGTGTTTTTGAATGAATCGTTTTCATTCAAGGTTGTTCGAGTGTTTGTGATCGTCGGGAGGCACCGTTCGTCGTTTCGTGCCAGGACGTTGATCGTGGAAGGACTTTCTCGCCTTCGGTTTGAGGCAAGTTTTATACTTGTACTGGTCAATGAGATTAATGTTATCATATATGTGTATGAATGTGTTGTATCATTTCGAGACATAGTCTCTTCGTGATTTATTGATATTTGGGGATTGTTTGATACAATACCCTTCAGTGATTTTACCAGTTGTGATTGTTATTCGTTAACGGCCGATTTAAGGCATTGAGATTCTTGTTGTCGATAGCCGGTTCTCGGTATCGATGTATCGATTATTATTGTTGACGCTAATGTCGTTCTGAGGCATCGTTTAATCGTTATTATCGAATTGGGACTATTACTATGATGTTGCATTGGCCGATTGAAGGCGTTTGATATATTCGTTATCATATCCATCTCGGTGGTCGGTTTAGAACGCTGGGATATCTATTCTACCGTATCATTGGTTATCGATTAACCGTTCTAAGTTAATCGATGTATTTAATTGGGATTATCGAAGATAATTCCCATCCGTTGTATCATTGGTTATCGATTGACCTTTCTAAAGGTAATCGATGTATCGAATTGGGATCATTACTATTGTGATTGATTGCATTTTGGAGGCTAGTCTCGGCTAGTGCTCGATGGGTAAGTTTGGGGCTTGAACCTTCGCGGTTGGTTTCCCAACACCTACGATTCGATGAGTCACGGTCCTTCAGGTGATCTCATTATGGGTAAGTGCAGGGGCTTGAACCTTCGGTTGGTTTCCCGGCAATTCAGTCACGGTCATTGGATGACCTCATTGTGATCTGGCCGTGCGTGGCCGGCCCTCATTGTGATACGGCTTCGTCTTGTGGCCCGGCCCTCATTGTGATACGGCCGTGCGTGGCCCGGCCCTCATTGTGATACGGCCGTGCGTGGCCCGGCCCTCATTGTGATACGGCCGTGCGTGGCCGGCCCTCATTGTGATACGGCCGTGCGTGGCCCGGCCCTCATTGTGATACGGCCGTGCGTGGCCGGCCCTCATTGTGATACGGCCGTGCGTGGCCGTCCCTCATTGTGATACGGCCGTGCGTGGCCCGGCCCTCATTGTGATACGGCCGTGCGTGGCCCGGCCCTCATTGTGATACGGCCGTGCGTGGCCCGGCCCTCATTGTGATACGGCTTTGTGCCGTGGCCGGCCCTCATTGTGATACGGCCGTGCGTGGCCCGGCCCTCATTGTGATACGGTTTCGTGCCGTGGCCCGGCCCTCATTATTCTGACTTGTGTTTGGCTTCGGGCCATTGTGGTGATTAGCGGCTTGGTGAGTGACATTCGAGGTATTATGATGATAAGCGGCTTGGTACATTGGTACATTAAGGCCATTGTGATGTATCGGTATTCTGTCGGAGCCTTCGGGCATTGTGATTCGTATTTATTTCGGTGTTTGGCTTGGGTTACCTTCGGGTGATGTATTGTTGTGTTCTGTATTGATGATTCGCCGTTGGGCACTTATGTTCTAACTTGTTGAGCGGTATTGATCGGATGCCGTGGCATAGTATTCCACGAATGCTCGATTCTTACTTTGGTTTGTGAGCATCTCGTATTACCATTATTATACTATTCATTACGCCCTTTGGATGCATATCATGTTGTACATGTATTTGATAATCATTATCTGGATGGTGACCAGTGGCGGAACATGTTTTCATGTTTTAGGTGTTTGCGAGGAGAGAGTTGAGACACGGGGGCATGATGGTGGCGGCGAGGCATTCAAGCGATACTAGTCCGAGATGTTTTGGTGTTCATGTCGGTCGGGCGGTTGGAGTACTCCGGTTTTGTCGATTATTATCATTTTGTATTATTCGAGCAAGGCTCGTGGATGTCGTTGTATTTTATTTGGGTCATGTAGGCCCACGGTTGTCATTGAAATTCCATATCGGAATATTATGTTGGATGTCGAGTGTAGGGATTGTGATTCCCCTTTTGAGTGATTAGTTGTATTTTTGGTCGTGTGCTTTGGTGGATCTCTGGTGTGGGATCCACGGCCTTTATGTAACTTGATAGGATTTGGGGGTGTTACGAGAAGATGGTATCGAAGAATTGGGTTGTGAGATACCTGATATGTGAGTTATGTGGCTCTCTGGCGCGGAGTAGTGGGGGTGTCGAGGTTATGACAATGCAGACGATCGGGTTTTGTAGTCGTGATAGTTGAGGCTGTATGAGTCTTTCTTTCATCGAGTCGTAAATCGGTGAAGACTAGTATCGCAAGACCTCGAAGCTTCGTATGACTGTGTAAGGACTCGATTCTCTTGTATGTTCATACATTCATTATGCC
This sequence comes from Orobanche coerulescens, assembly GCA_033398695.1. Taxonomy (NCBI): domain Eukaryota; kingdom Viridiplantae; phylum Streptophyta; class Magnoliopsida; order Lamiales; family Orobanchaceae; genus Orobanche; species Orobanche coerulescens. Next base: position 144,606,330 of record CM065807.1, on the reverse strand, counting down.
ATTGATTATACATGTTTTGTTGAAATCTTTATGTAACATTGTTTCTGACCCATTCATGATTAATTGCTTTGGAGTGTGTCGGATCGGTATTGGCTATAATTAACATGTTTGAAGTGATTGTTTATTTGTTGAGTATATATACTCGTGTTTGGCTATTGACATAGCATTGGGGATTAGCCGTTGAGGCATATTTGAGCTTTGTTCATGATCGGCGTTATTCTTTCGGTATGGAAAGAAGAAACCGAGGATGTGGCGAGAGGGTAAAGTCTGCGGAGCGGCGAAACCAGAACCTCGTGATTATGCGCGTGCGGATTAGAGGATCGAGAATTCAGCCGGAGATGTGACTTATGCGGCCGGTTCCCCTTGAGCGTCATACTCGAGTCGACCGGGCCGAGAGTGATCACATCGACCCTTACTTGCTTATGAGGGCATGATGACTCGGATGACTCGAGATAGCGCGAGATAATGGAAACCATACACACCTCGGTGGTACGTGGTCCACCGCGAGGATCCCAGTGCCGTTTTATGGGCAGTCTAGGAGAGTGAGTCGGATTATCGGCGACATCTCTCGTCGAGGCCGCCTATTTTGAGGTTCGTCGGAACCGGTGATATTGTTCATTGGCTTGAACATTTTGATAAACTCTTCGACATGGTTCGGTGTCAGGAAGAGAGTAAGGTGGCGATGGCGGCTTACTATTTGAGTAAAGCGCTTATTCTTGGTGGCTTCTTGTGAAACCCACCGATCGTGATTGTGCTTGGGCGAGTTTAAGACTCTCATGTTAGAGAGGTATTATCCGGCTCCACTTCGTGAAGCCAAGTATCGAGGTTTTGAACCCCGAATCCGTCGAGTACGAGGGTGTTATTGTTATTGCGGAGAAGTTTCGAGGACTCCTTGATTTGCTTCATCATTATCCATCTTGAGGCGGATAAGATCAAGTATTTTAGCAAGAGGCTGAACCCGCGATTGAGGATGCGATTGTTCAACCATAATTGCAATTCACTTGGTTAATTCATCGAGAAGGCTCTTGGAGGCGAGCTTTTGATCAAGGAGCTTGCTCGGAAGAACCCTTGATTTCTTAGGTGAGAGGACTAGGATACCGGTTCGTTCGGAAGGACATCGGGCTCCGGCGTCCAAGAGGTAAATCTTCTAGTCGTCTTCGTCTTTGGGAAATCATCTTCTTCTCGTGACGAGTTATTATTGTTTGCTTTAATTGTGATTATTGAGGGCACGTTAGCACCCGTTATGCTTGTGCCGACTATTGTTTGTTTTACGTGTGGGAAGCCGGGACACCTTGAAATCTGCGGGAGTTCTAGTGCCGGTAGATCTCAAGGAAGCTCACGGGCCTCGAGAGATTTTGTTGCTTGATCCGTACTCCATCGAGGGTCATATCGGGCTTCGGGAGCGGAGGTATGGACACTCGAGGAGGAGCGGCGAGCTCGGATTTGGGTCTTCCTCGAGTCGATGAAATCGATGAGTTCGATGACCGGAGGGTGTTGATTTTGGATACGGTTGAGATGTGGCCTTGATTTGTATTTTCCTTGTTTATCGGGTGATGTTTTGACTCGGTCATGTTGTAGTATTGTGGTTGTGAACCATTTATTCTTGATCTATCTTATTATGAAAGCTTGAGAATCTTGAGATTTGAGGTCGTGTGATGTGTTTTTCCTTCCTCTTTGGTGTTATACCGAGATTTTGTAATAATGCAGGTAATTGTTCATTTCAATCCGAGACGCCGAGTCGTGAGGACTTGGGTGTGCGATTGATATGGTCGAGGACCACATATGCGTTGTTATTTTCCTTTTGTGGCATGAGTCGGTGTTTGCTTGGCGTTTAATGCCGATGAGAAGCTGGGAGTGTACCGATGATTGTAGACATGTATAATCGGCGGCACCCGCGAGTGTGTGCGCCGGTGTTACGAGTCTTGCGGGTGGTGCGACTTCTGGCTGATCTCGACGGAGGAGTTATGTTTGGTGATCTCGCGATTGGTTGAGTGTTTTTATCCCTTATTTTTTTTTCGCCGTGTTCGGGCGGAGAGACGGGAACCCGTGGGGTTGGCCCGATTATTCGGGCGAAGTGGTTCGCGATGAGGAGTATTCTGGAGATGTTGTCTTCTTATCACGATGGATAGTTCGTACCGTGTTTTTGCACCACGAGTTTGGGACGAAACTCTTTTTAAGGGGAGTATGTAATATCAGGATAATTTTTCGATATTCTTGTTGAGTTATGCGTATTCATTTGGAATTGTACAAGTGTTGTTGTTTTGGTGATACAATGTATATTGTATTGGAATATTCGGGATCGAAATATTATACTTGTCGTCGGAGTTAGTTTCGTCGTTTGAATGTTGGTTGGAGAGTTTGGATTTTTGGCTAAGTACACTAGCCTTAACGTACGCTATATGTGTAGACTTACGTGCGTTAAGGGTTGAGTATTACGTGCGTTATGCTGTAAGGTTACGTCGTAAGGCTTGGTAGGTGGCGGGAACCTTCCTCGTAGTCACTTTCGGCCGGTGGGTCGAGCATCTTCGATCGGATCTCACTATTGCGATCAGCGGACCGCTACGTGCGTTAAGAGGTGATCTCGTCGTAATATAGGTCTTGTTAACGTACGTAATAAGTCCTTATTTACGTACGTTAAGGCCTTCGTATTTTAGTCCAGTTAGTTCTGGATTTTTCATTACGTATGTTAATGTCTTAGTATAGCGTACGTAATGCCTCTTACGTACGTTAACCATAAGTGTATAACATACGTAACGATTTGGTCAGTCTATTTATCTTGGTTTCGTCTTTCATTTCCTCACGAACCAAAACACATTTCCTCTCCCTAGAATCGTCCATTTGGACTTGTTATTAATGTTTAGCCTCTTCCAACTCGATCTTGATCATCCTAGCTTGGATTGAAGCTTGAAGTTGGAAGCTTGTTGATGCTCCTTTGGTGTTTGGAGGCTTCTTCTTGTTCTTCTTTGGTAAGTTCCCTCAATCTCTTGTTCTTCTAGTGATTTTCGAGTTGTTGTTGTTTTCTTCGGGTATTGTTTGATTCATGGAGTATATCATGATTCTTCGTGGTTTTGATAAACTTTTGATGAAGAACATGTTGGTATAGCTTGAGTATGATTATGTTCTTGATGTTTTAGATTGTTGGGAGGTTTTTAATCATGTCTAGGAAAGATTATGTTAAGATTGTTATATGATTAACATAGTCTTGAGATGATTATTATTGTTGGTGGTGTTCTTGTAAGATTTTAACCATTTTAGTAAGGATTTATGATGATCCAGGAGGTGATTATCATAATTTGAAAATGGTTGAGTGAATCTTGTGGTTTAATCCGAATTCATGAGGTTATGATGAAGGCTTTTTATTTCAAACATCATGGTTATTGAGTTGATGATGTTCTTGGGGTGATAATGATAATATTGATAATATTATCATTCTAGGAGGATCAATTTGATGATATTGGTGATATTATCACTTTGAGATGTTTGTTTTGATGATTGTTCTTAAATGAATCTTGTTGAATGGATTTCACAAGTGTTAAGAACGTAATGATCATGTTAATTGATCATCGAGGTGTTGGAGGACGTTAGAATTCATAGTTGAGAACTATGATATCAGTTCATGTGGTGTGATCGATTCGTGTTTGAATCGGGCTTTGTCTTTGTCGATGTTTTCTATTGATTTTGTGTTTTTGAATGAATCATTTTCATTCAAGGTTGTTCGAGTGTTTGTGATCGTCGGGAGGCGCCGTTCGTCGTTTCGTGCCAGGACGTTGATCGTGGAAGGACTTTCTCGCCTTCGGTTTGAGGCAAGTTTTATACTTGTACTGGTCAATGAGATTAATGTTATCATATATGTGTATGAATGTGTTGTATCATTTCGAGACATAGTCTCTTCGTGATTTATTGATATTTGGGGATTGTTTGATATAATACCCTTCGGTGATTTTACCAGTTGTGATTGTTATTCGTTAACGGCCGGTTTAAGGCATTGAGATTCTTGTTGTCGATAGCCGGTTCGCGGTATCGATGTATCGATTATTATTGTTGACGCTAATGTCGTTCTGAGGCATCGTTGAATCGTTATTATCGAATTGGGACTATTACTATGATGTTGCATTGGCCGATTGAAGGCGTTTGATATATTCGTTATCATATCCGTCTCGGTGGTCGGTTTAGAACGCCGGGATATCGATTCTACCGTATCATTGGTTATCGATTAACCGTTCTAAGTTAATCGATGTATTTAATGGGATTATCGAAGATAATTCCCATCCGTTGTATCATTGGTTATCGATTGGCCGTTCTAAAGGTAATCGATGTATCGAATGGGATCGTTACTATTGTGATTGATTGCGTTTTGGAGGCTAGTCTCGGCTAGTGCTCGATGGGTAAGTTTGGCGCTTGAACCTTCGCGGTTGGTTTCCCAACACCTACGATTCGATGAGTCACGGTCCTTTGGGTGATCTCATTATGGGTAAGTCAGGGCTTGAACCTTGGCGGTTGGTTCCCAACACTGCAATTCGAGTCACGGTCATGGATGACCTCATTGTGATCTGGCTTCGTGCCGTGGCCCGGCCCTCATTGTGATACGGCCGTGCGTGGCCCGGCCCTCATTGTGATACGGCCGTGCCGTGGCCCGGCCCTCATTGTGATACGGCTTCGTGCCGTGGCTTTAGCCCTCATTGTGATACGGCTTCGTGCCGTGGCCCGCCCTCATTGTGATACGGTTTCGTGCCGTGGCTTGGCCCTCATTATTCTGACTTGAGCTGTTTTGGCTTCGGGCCATTGTGGTGATTAATGGCTTGGTGAGTGACATTGAGGTATTATGATGATAAACGACTCACATTTGTTCATTAAGGCCATTGTGATGTATCGGTATTCTGTCGGAGCCTTGGGCGTTGTGATTCGTATCTATTCCGGTGTTTGGCTTGGGTTACCTTCGGGTGATGTATTGTTGTGTTACGTATTGATGATTCGCCGTTGGGCACTTATGTTCTAACTTTGTTGGCGGTATTGATCGGATGCCGTGGCATAGTATTCCAGAATGCTCGATTCTTACTTTGGTTTGTGAGCATCTCGTATTACCATTATTATACTATTCATTACGCCCTTTGGATGCATATCATGTTGTACATGTATTTGATAATCATTATCTGGATGGCCCGGCCCGTGGCGGAACATGTTTTCATGTTTTAGGTGTTTGCGAGGAGAGAGTTGAGACACGGGGGCATGACGGTGGCGGCGAGGCATTCAAGCGATACTAGTCCGAGATGTTTTGGTGTTCATGTCGATCAGGCGGTTGGAGTACTCCGGTTTTGTCGATTATTATCATTTTGTATTATCAAGCAAGGCTCGTGGATGTCGTTGTATTTTATTTGGGTCATGTAGGCCCACAGTTGTCATTGAAATTCCATATCGGAATATTATGTTGGATGTCAGTGTAGGGATTGTGATTCCCCTTTTGGTCAGTTAGTTGTATTTTTGGTCGTGTTAGCCTAGTGGATCTCCTGGTGTGGGGTCCACGGCACTGTAATAACCCAATAGGATTTGGGGGTGTTACAGCGTCGGAATCCACAAGGCTAAAAATCATTTTCGCAATCGTTTCAAATGCGCCAAAGAGGCATATACGGTAATATGTTTCAAATACTTAAATACTTATATATATATATATATATATATATATATATATATATATATATATATATATATATCGATACCATCCTAAAAATCCCACTAATATTCGAGGCCAAAATACCAAAACTCGATCGTTTCAAAATATACGTTAAGTCACCGCTTACACGTAAAGATAAAATATTTTAAGGAAAAAGGTTTTCCAAAATAAACCCAAGTTCGCAAAATACCAAAAAGGCCATTGTAAAATTTTACACGAGTTGGTAAGATACCGGAAAGCCATTTTAAAATACACACGCAACGCATATAAACATAGTAAAAAAACTACACTTGCAGCGGAATCATAATAGCCAGGAAAATACTTGATTCTCAAATACATGCCATAGCCAGTATCACCCGGGAAGCTCATCCCTTCACGACCGCTACTAGCTCGATCTCTGAGTACCTAAAAGATAAAGCCCATGACGGGGTCAGCCACAACACTCAATAATGGTAACGATCACATCATCATAAACAATTACATATCAATGTAATTACAAAGTAAGAAATACTACCAATGTAATCTTACCGTAATAATCTTACCAACTCATGGTAATCCATATCAAATCAACCCTTACCTCAATCCACACCTCGCATCCTCAAGTGACGAATGAATTCAAATACAACCATTTGTACTCTATTCAAACAATGCCAAGATTCTCAGAACATCATTATATCTCCAATATGGAATAATCTATCCGTGTCAAATTCTGTCGGTTGGATCGCACAATCGAATCCCAATTCTGATAAAACCGATAATACACAATACATCGTAGATCAACTATCCGAAACAATGACAATTCCGAATATCGATACAAAGTATGAGCGCTCATACAATCAATAATAATAAACAACAAATACATCGGTGAGAATATCATCGACATGATATACTCCTATACTACCGACGATATATCAGCGGTGGCGAGAATACCATCACATGATAAACTCTACACAATATCAACAAAAGACCAACAATGACCGAGAATACCATTACATGATAAATTCCACACAAAATCAACAAAGGACCAACAACGACTGAGAATACCATTGATATGGTAAACTCCAACAAGATCAACAAAGGACCAACAATGATCGAGAATACCATTGATATGGTAAACTCCAACAATATCAACAAAGGACTAACAACGACCTAGAATACCATCGATATGGTAACTCCAAATAAGAGCAACAAAGGACCACAGGGACAAACATACGAGAAGATAAAATCATCAAACGTTAATCACTCTCAAAGACAAATCCGACTATTGAACATACCCAATCATACATGGACTATGAATGATCAATCAATATGGCTCAAGATGGACGTCACGATACACCCGACCCAGAAATGTGTCCGTGCACAAGCCACCAACAGGTATAGATCGAATACACGTGTGGTCTTGTACCTAATCAGTCTCACGATGTACGTCTCGTGTGCACAGCTCAATGTGAGGTCGAAACCAACACATGACTATACGTGCCCATCCTGAAAATCTTACAAATAACCAATCGGCATGCAGATGTGATCCCATATATGTCACGATGCAACATGACAACGAAACTCAAAGAAACACATATCCAATAAGGATCAAAAGGACTTACCAAAGTGAACAACGACAACTCGAGAATGAAAGATCGACACGACCATAAAGTCGTATTTTTGTTAGACAATAGTCCACAGAATGCTCAACGATGTATTATCTATCAACACATAAACTCCCAAGATCGCTGTTAGGGATATGCCCTCGAATGCCACTCAGAGGATGAGAGAGTGAGAGCATATGTATTGTAATTATGAATATTTAACAAGGCAATAATTATTTCTATATTATTGTATATCACTGGCATTGTGATTTGGTATGTAGAATAATAGTCCTTGCATTTGAGAGCAAACATTCTACTCCTTATGGAGATAAGGAGATAGGCACTGGAAGTGTTTAGAGCTTGAATGCTTAACTCGTTCGCAAGTCGATAAAACTTAACTGGGCAATAAGTTTAGACAAAGACTTGTATAACGTGTACTTTGACATGTAAAGTGCCAGTATTCACTAAGGATTAGTGGGAGCATACGTTATAGGTATGCTAGTGAGATTAGTATACTCGAATATGACTCACCTCGATTCGGTCACATGGATATCACTCAGGGATTGTCAATGACTGGATCGAAAGGTTGTGATAGGTATACGTGGACCTTTGACTTTAGGTTTCAGTAGGAGATGTGCTTGTGACATTAAGTTAGTCATTAGAGTAGTTCGATCGATCGCGGTGTGTGGGGTCAACCTCGAAATGCAACTTAGTGGGCAAGTAGCAGTCTCTACTGAATACCAAGATAGAATTCTTTCTCCTGTAAGTGAGCAGGTAAATGTCCTATGTGGTTAATGGCAAATGAGATTATAAGTCTTTGGCCAAAGCATTTAGAGCAAGTTGTATTTGATACACGAGAGCTCGATGATCTCAGTTTGCATTAACAGAAAGCATAGAGTCAAGTTACAGTATGGTTTGACTTTACCGTGACCCTAATACTTGATCGGGACATATGATTGAAGGGTTTATACGTATACGGTATTCACGACATAATGGTTCTGGAATGATCCCTTCATTCGTTCTCAGTCGGGGTTTCTGATGCGGCCCGCTAAGTGGCTAAGTGCTGCCCGCACTCATTGGTTCCTCCCAATGCCGGCTGAGACGGACCTACGGAGTCGCGCAGCAGGAGCGTTGACGGATAAATGTGAATTTATTATCTCTCTATTAATATTAGATATTGGATATCTAATTATGATTTATTGGATAAATCAAATATCGGTCTTATGAATTTAAATTAAGTTACCGGGTAATTAATTTAATTAATAAATTATATTTCTTAGAGAAGTATATTTGTATTTGATAAAATTAATTAATTAGATTGATTAATTAATATAAATACATTGATGATTAAAAGGAGTGTATTTAACGGATTCGTTTGTGACGTCCGATTACGAGCCGAGTGGCTGACTCATTTTCTAGGAAACTTCCTTGTGGCCACCCACCCCTCATGGCATGGCATGATCTTGCATGTGTGTGGGAACTCACTTAGAGTTGAGATTCCCATATAATTGTGATGATAGTTGTAAAGGATTATTTATTCCTTCATATATCATTACATTATATAAAATGGTGAGTGTAGTTGTCTTGATGATAAGACATCATTTTTCATGCTAAAATGCTAAGCTCCGGTAGTGAGAGATAAGTGAGGAGAAGAGAGATATTTTCTTTTTCTTGTTTTCCACTTTGAGTTGAGAAAAATTAAGAAAGCAATTAAGATATAAATTCCTATAGTAATTCCTAGCCGTGTTCTTGGAGAACGGATTGCTATCGAATTTTTCCGGGCAACTTCCACGCGTGTGAAGTAGAGACATTCGGCATTTTCGGTGTTGGATCATTCAAACAAGCTACAACGAATTGGATTCGTGTTCGTGTCGGTAATCGGTAAAAGGCTTGCTTGGGTTTTTCCTTCGAAGATTATATTATCAAAGGACTACGAGGGTAAGTATTCTTTGTTTTTCATGCTAGTTATTTATATTAGTTTATATGATTATTGATAGGTCCGTTTTGGGGTTTGGTTTTATCCGGTTGGACGGTTTATTTTCATTGCGTAATTCGATTTTATCGCGAATCCCAACGATGGTATCGGAGCGAGTTTATGCGATCGTATATTCGATATTTGCATTTGGAATGCTTGATTATTTTTATGATTTACAATCATAATCATTTTAATTGTTGATCATTAATCGTTCATCTAAAAATTATTTTACATGAATTTATGTTACAATATAAATCTATTATTCTTATAAAAAACAGATTTAATTCTGTAATTTAAAAAATTAAAAAAATATTATTTTGGATTAGACGAAAAAAATGAGCCGGAAAATTAGCGGACCGTGACTTAGAAGTGAGAATTTCTTTAGGCTGAGCTGGTAAGGTGAAATTAAGGTGAAATTTCTTGAGGTGAAGCTGACCAATCGGGCCTGAGCTTAGCCGGGCCTTGTGTTTTCCGACTCCGTTTTTATATTTCGTTCGGTAAATTAATTTTCCATAAATTAAATTGGATTTAATTTGACTAAAATAAAATTATGGTAATTTATTTTAAGGGAATTAATTTAATGAAATATTTATTTTGTAGGAGCAAATTAAAATTAACGGTTAAGTGAATTAATTGGATTAATTCTAATTGTTGGATTATTTCTTGTTGATTAGATCAATTTTAGATTAATCATTATTGTCATTTATTTTAATGTAATTGTTGCATTAATTTTGAATGGGGATGTAGTTCATGGACCTAGTTTTGAATCGTTTGTTTTGTTCGATTGGGTTGTAAAGGCCGTTTTGAGCCTATTTATTTTACTAGAAAATTTGTATAGGATGCAATTTTTCAAATGTAAAATTTATTTGTAATGACGAAGACCGGAGGAAGATCCGCTCGAGAAGACGAAGATTCAAGACCGAAGACATGTAATTAGATTACGATGTTTTTGTTCTAGGAACGGTCCATGAACTGCATGTTGTTAGTTTTAGGTTGTGTATGTTTTCATATTGTATGACAAACAAACAAACCGACAAACCGCGCTTATAAACGGATTAATGTGCAAAGTGTAATATATAATCGCGTTAATACTCCCACTTACAAACACTAAGTTATAAAGGTTACGAGGTTTCCTACCCTCCGTCAAACTCATGGAAAATTGAAATCTAAACCGGAATATTATTTTTCCGAGTATGTCGGGGTAATATTTTTGGGGAAAGTTGATAAATTCCTAAAGTGCATTAGATGTCTTTGGTTGTGACAAATCAAACCCCTATAAACCGTATGGGTTGCCGGGTAAGATTCAATTGTCAGACTAATAGGAGTTGACGGTTTAAACTTAGATAGTTCAGCGAGCCATAGAAACCGAATGGGTTGAGGGCAAGTGAACTAGGGGTAAAAGAAGATCGAATCATCCATTAGATGGGTTGGTATTAGACACCACTTTATAAAGAATAATAGAATATAAACCGTATGGGTTGCCCTCTATTAAACTTTGTAAAGAAATCGATCACCACTATGAAGTTACCCAAGACTTCCGGATTTAACATGGGAGTGTGTAAATGCCGATAAAATAGTGGGAGCTGAGTTATGAATAAAGAAAGCCCTTAAATTCTTTGCTCGGATCATAATTAAATAATCACTAACGAATCTTAAATTATTCTCTGCAGTTAACAAAACTCTCAATATGACAATGAACCCACTCGCTATACTACTTGAAAAGAACGTCTGGTGGTCCGAACTATGTGGTGGCCGGAACTTGAGGATTGTCCTAACTATGGAAATCTTTGGGATACGTCTTGGGCGGACATCCCGGGCTCCTCGCAAGAACCCGAGCCAATCAGGAAGATGTCGATGCCCATGAGAAATGGGTAAAAGACGACATAAGAGTGCGAGGGTACATGTTAGGCTCAATGACCAATGAGCTTCAACGTGCCCATGAAAAGATGACGTCTTCAAGAGCCATCTTATCGCACCTGGCTGAGCTCTATGGAGAGCATAGCGAACCGCTAGATATGAGATATCGAAGCAATTATTCGCGCGGGATGAAGGAAGGAGAGAGGGTTGGGGACCATGTCCTCAAGATGATCTCGATGATTGAGAGATTGGAAGCTCTTGATTTTCGATGCATGCATCTCTCCAAACCGACCTTATCCTGCAGTCACTTCGACTCCTTTTCACAATTTGTCATGAACTTCAACTGCAATGAGATTGCATGTAACTTAGTGGGCTAATGAACAAGCGGCAGCGGCCAGTCTCGGATGAAGACAAAGGGAAAGGAAGCTGCACTTGTGATTTCTTAAGGGACTCGGAAGTCGAGAATAAGAAGAAAAAGAACAAGAAGCGATTAGGTCCAATAGCGAAGATCGACAATGGAAAGGGCAAGGCCCCAATGGTTCAAAAGAGCAAGGGGCCAAGAAAATGGATGTATGCCTCAGCTGCGGTGAGTGGGCCACTGGAAGAGTCTTGTTCAAAGCTTGGCCGTAATGCGCCTTGAGTGCGGAACTACTGGTTTTAGAAACAAATTGTTCTCAGCGTATATTCTACTTCTTGGATACTTGATTAGGTGCGAGTTCTCACATTTGTACAATGAATCAAGATGCGGAACGAAGTAGGAAGTTGGATTCAGGGGAGGTGATGGTCACCGTCGGAAGTGGGCATAGTGTCGAGGCTTCTGATATCGGATCCCTTATGTTGGATTTAGAATCTGGTTTTATTCTTATTTTAGATGATGTACTTGTTTTGCCCAAGGGGCATAAGAATATTGTATCAATTCTGGTCATGGACCGAAAGGGATTTCACTTCTTTATTGGAGATGGGTCCTGTCGTATTTATTTCATAAATAAATTGGTTGGTATTGCTACATTATTAAATGGTTTTTACCATTTTAATCTAAAGAATAAAACAATTGTGAACACTATAACTAGTAAGCGTGGTAGGGATGAAACGAACCAAGCACTTAAGTGGCATCTTAGACTTGATCATATTGGTCAGACCAAGGTTCATAAAATGGAGAAAGATGGGCTTACGGGTCCATTGGGATCAGATCCCTATCCAACTTGTGAATCTTGCCTTCAAGGCAAAATGACTAAGTTACCCTTCGCAGGGACTTTTGAAAGAGCTGATGAAAAACTTGGATTGATCCATACCGATGTCTGTGGCCCTTTTGAAATGGCACGGGATGGATTTCAGTATTTCATTATATTCACTGATGACCATACCAGATATGGATTCGTGTACTTAATGAAACATAAGTCTGAAGCTTTTGATAAATTCAAGAAATTTAAAGCCCTAGTTGAAAATCAAACAGGTAACCGTGTTAAGACTCTTCGGTCAGACCGAGGTGGTGAGTACATGAGTACCGAATTTGATGAGTTCTTAAAAGAACTAGGAATAGTGTCACAATTCACTCCTCCAGCTACTCCACAATTAAATGGTGTATCAGAAAGAAGGAACGGAACCTTGTTGGACATGGTTCGCTCCATGCTTAACTATACTGATCTACCGATTTATCTGTGGGGTTAGGCGCTCCTTACTGCTGTGCATATCTTGAACAGATGTCCTTCCAAATCCGTTCCTAAGACTCCACATGAGATGTGGAGAGGTAAGAAACCAAGTCTTAATCACATTAGGATTTGGGGATGCCCTGCTTATGTCAAGAAGACTAAAGTAGATAAATTGGAAGCTAAGTCTGTGAAAGGTCGTTTCATAGGATATCCCGGGGATTCCATGGGATACCTATTCTACATGCACGAAGATCATAGGATCATCATTGCTATACAAGCACACTTTCTGGAAGATCAGTTTATTCAGGAAGGAGGGGCAGGTAGAAATATTTCTTTGGAAGAAATAAAAGAAACACCAAATGAGACACCTATGCAAGATATTAGAACTGAACCTTCTGAAATACAAATACAACCTCGCAAGTCTAGTAGAATTTCTCAATTACCTGAGAGGTATGGCTATCTGCATCAATAGGAACTGGGTGTCCATGAGATGACAGAAAGTAGTCAAGAGAATGATCCTTCTACATACGACCAAGCGATGGTAGATGTTGACTCCACCAAGTGGCAAGAAGCTATGGAAGCTGAGATAGACTCAATGCATGCTAATCAGGTCTGGACTTTAGTAGATCGTCCTAAAGGCATAGTGCCTATTAGAAACAAATGGATCTATAAAAGAAAGACTGATGGAGATGGCAAGGTTGATACCTATAAGGCCAGGCTTGTGGCAACGAGTTATTCCCAAAGAGAAGGGATCGATTACTTCGAGACCTTGTCACCTGTAGCTATGATTAAGTCTATTCGCATGATGCTTGCTATAGCAGCCCACTTAAATTATGAAATATGGCAAATGGATGTGAAAACGGCATTCCTAAATGGATTCCTCGAGGAGGAGATTTACATGAAATAGCCTAAGGGATTCATATCTCAAACTAATATTCATAAAGTATGCAAACTTCAGCGTGCCATTTATGGACTGAAGAAAGCTTCGCGGAGTTGGAATCTTCGTTTTAACGAGACAGTCAAAGAGTTTGATTTTGTCCAAAACGAAGAGGAGCCCTCTATTTACAAGAAGGTTAGTGGGAGCAAAATTGCGTTCTTAATACTATATGTAGATGACATTCTACTTATAGGAAGCGATGTAGGAATGCTCGATTACGGAAGCTTGGCTTTCTAAATAGTTCTCAATGAAAGACTTGGGAGAAGCTACCTATATTCTGGGTATTCGTCTCTACCAGGATAGAGCGAAAAGAATGTTAGGTCTTTCCCAAGCCCTCTACATAGAAAAAAATCCTGAAGCGATTTAGGATGGAAGATTCTAAAAGAGGGTTTCTACCTATGCAACATGGTGCAAAACTTTCCTTAGAGATGTGCCCTCAAAGTGAGGAATATAGAAAGGAAATGAGCAAGGTACCTTATGCTTCGGCAGTAGGTAGCCTTATGTATGCAATGATTTGCACTAGACCGGACATTGCCTATGCTGTGAGCATAGTAAGTCGGTTTCAGTCAAATCCAGGGCAGGAACATTGGACTGTTGTAAAGAACATTCTTAAGTACCTAAGGAGGACTAAAGACTTGGTTCTTACATACGGCGGTGGAGAACTAAGAGTGATGGGTTATACAGACTAAGATTTTTCGGGGGACATGGATGCTCAGATGTCCACATCAGGGTATATCTTTACTCTGAATGGTGGGGCAGTTTCTTGGAGAAGTGCCAAGCAAAGTTCGACTGCTATCTCTACATGTCAAGCCGAATATCAGGCAGCCACGGAGGCTGCTAAAGAAGCTTTTTGGATAAAGAAGTTCACTAAGGAACTTCAAGTGGTTCCTAACGCAGAGAAGCCCGTGACACTGTTTTGTGACAACGACGGAGCTGTTGCATAGGCTAAGGAGCCTAGAGATCACCACAACAAGAAACATATTGCGAGAAAATATCATTTTGTTAGAGAAATGGTTCGGGATGGGAATGTTACACTGCAGAGAGTAGACACAGAAAATAACGTTGCTGATCCGCTTACCAAGCCACTATCTCAGAAGGTCTTAGAGAGACATCTAGAGAGTATGGGTATTAGATACCATAGTTTGTGGCATTGAGTGCAAGTGGGAGATTGTTAGGGATATGCCCTCGAATGCCACTCAGAGGATGAGAGAGTGAGAGCATATGTATTGTAATTATGAATATTTAACAAGGCAATAATTATTTCTATATTATTGTATATCACTGGCATTGTGATTTGGTATATAGAATAATAGTCCTTGCATTTGAGAGCAAACATTCTACTCCTTATGGAGATAAGGAGATAGGCACTGGAAGTGTTTAGAGCTTGAATGCTTAACTCGTTCGCAAGTCGATAAAACTTAACTGGGCAATAAGTTTAAACAAAGACTTGTATAACGTGTACTTTGACATGTAAAGTGCCGGTATTCACTAAGGATTAGTGGGAGCATGCGTTATAGGTATGCTAGTGAGATTAGTATACTCGAACATGACTCACCTCGATTCGGTCATCTGGATATCACTCAGGGATTGTCAATGAATGGATCGAAAGGTTGTGATAGGTATACGTGGACCTTTGACTTGAGGTTTCAGTAGGAGATGTGCTTGTGACATTAAGTTAGTCATTAGAGTAGTTCGATCCAATCGCCGGTGTGGGGTCAACCTCGAAATGCAACTTAGTGGGCAAGTAGCGATCTCACGAATACCAAGATAGAATTCTTTCTCATGTAAGTGAGCAGGTAAATGTCCTATGTTTTTAATGGCAAATGAGATTATAAGTCTTTGGCCAAAGCATTTAGAGCAAGTTGTATTTGATACACGAGAGCTCAATGATCTCAGTTTGCATTAACAGAAAGCATAGAGTCAAGTTCTGATAGGTTGACTTTACCGTGACCCTAATACTTGATCGGGACATATGATTGAAGGGTTTATACGTATACGGTATTCACGACATAATGGTTACGGAATGATCCCTTCATTCGTTCTCGATCGGGGTTCTGATGCGGCCCGCTAAGTGGCTAAGTCTTGCCCGCACTCATTAGTTCCTCCCAATGCCTAGTGAGACGGACCTACGAGTCGCGCATCGGGAGCGTTGATGGATAAATGTGAATTTATTATCTCTCTATTAATATTAGATATTGGATATCTAATTATGATTTATTGGATAAATCAAATATCGGTCTTATGAATTTAAATTAAGTTCTGGGTAATTAATTTAATTAATAAATTATATTTCTTAGAGAAGTATATTTGTATTTGATATAATTAATTAATTAGATTGATTAATTAATATAAATACATTGATGATTAAAAGGAGTGTATTTAACGGATTCGTTTGACGAGCGTCGATTACGAGCCGAGTGGCTCGGCTCGTTTTCTAGGAAACTTCCTTGTGGCCACCCACCCCTCATGGCATGGCATGATCTTGCATGTGTGTGGGAACTCACTTAGAGTTGAGATTCCCATATAATTGTGAATGATAGTTGTAAAGGATTATTTATTCCTTTATATATCATTACATTATATAAATTGGTGAGTGTAGTTGTCTTGATGATAAGACATCATTTTTCATGCTAAAATGCTAAGCTCCAACCGTGAGAGATAAGTGAGAGAGAAGAGAGATATTTTCTTTTTCTTGTTTTTCCACTTTGAGTTGAGAAAAATTAAGAAAGAAATTAAGATATAAATTCCTATAGTAATTCCTAGACGTGTTCTTGGAGAACGGATTGCTATCGAATTTTTCCGGGCAACTTCCACGCGTGTGAAGTAGAGACATTCGGCATTTTCGGTGTTGGATCATTCAAACAAGCTGTAACACCCCAAACTAGGCGGATATTACAGTGCCGTGAATCCCCGACTGGGACCCACCAGGCAAATGAAAATGAATGAATTACACAGGTAAATGTAGTACCGAACCACATTACAACATCAATTACTCCGATGAGGAGTTTTATACAACACACCCAGGATACAATAGAATACATGTGTATTTTATGTGACGATAAAATACACAACACTGAATGAAATGAGCATTAAAACGGAATGTCTGCAGCGGAATAAATAAAGGAAACACAAATGACTGAATAAATGGTAGAGCATCGGGGGCCCCTACTAGTATCACTGGGACTCGTCGCCGTCAACATGCTCTTCCCATGCCTTTGCCTTGCCGTGACACGAAAACAAAATCCCCCAACGAAGTCGATTACGAGAACAACAATCCTCAAGAGTTGAAATTACACAATCATGAATTAGCCGAAGTGATGAAATATACTTATTTATGTATTACGCTGAAGAGGAGCATCATAGTACGCGTAATGTCTGTGCAAGTGTACAAGGCGAATGTCGGACACACCCGTCCTTGTACCTAATTAGTCTCACGGAGGTAAGCGTTACCGTGTGCACGGTCCGATGTATCGGTGAACCCGATACATGACCATCATGTGCCCGACTAAAAATTCCACACACCACACCCGGCCACGCAATATGAACCGGAAGGTCACATGAACGAGAATGACCATGATGAAAACCAATGAATAATAATTAGACAAGGCCAAGATGACTCACCGATATGGAAGTAATAGTGACGTGATTGATAAACCAATGAAAAGATTTGGAACCGTCGTTCCTCGTGAATGAAATGATTATTCGACACTTACAAGTCTCAAAATGATTAATATTATGATGAATGAATTATGATTATGAGCAATCAACAACAAAAGGAATGAGTATCCTTTTAACCGAGTAAGATTTAACTTACACAATACCGATGAAGAATGTCCGTCCACGAACAACGTCCTAACCAAGATACCGATCGCTCGAACAACCTTGAATAACAATAATTACCAACAATCGTTCATAACATGTATCCAACCACAAAACACGACTAACCCAAAGGTCGAAACAACGATAATCAAACTCATAGGCATTCCAACGAATACATAACCGACCGCACAACTACGAAAATATCCAATCCCGAATATGTCGAAACCCACACCAAAATGAGTATTTCGAACTAACAAAACACTTCAATGATATCAATAATCCATTAGGAATCCATAATTCATGATTATAACGACATCAATCGGAAAATCCCCAATTAACCGAAGTCAACCCCAAGGGTTCTTGAAAACAATTCCGAAAATAACCATTAAATCCGTAGGAATATATTTATCCAAGTAGATAATCCATAACTTAACATATCCCAATGATAATCCAAGCTTACGAAGAAATCGGAAGGAAAACCCAAAATCGAAATTCTAGATCCAAGAGATTAATACCTTTGATTCGATGTGATGAAGATGATGAAATGATGATCAATCCGAAAGATGAGCTTGAAGATGATGGTTGATGATTACACCTCGAAGAACCTCTCTCAAACGCTCGAAATCGCCCAAAAATACCGAAGGAGTGAAATGAGATGAACAAATGAAGAAGTCGACTAAGCTGTCGATTTATACTCAGACCAGGTTAGCGTGCGCTAGCCCTTGTGCATAGCGTGCGCTAACGAGTAATTTGGGTAGTCCAGTACCCCCTGTCCGAACACGGTAGCGCGCGCTACGTACCTCTCTGTAGCGTGCGCTACGGCCATACTACTAGCGTGCGCTAATTTCCATCGTTAGCGTGCGCTAGCGAAATACTTGACGCCCAGTACTGGAGTCCAGAAAACCATCTGCCTTCTGATCTAACCTCGATAGCGTGCGCTACAACCATTATTTAGCGTGCGCTAATATCTCAGTTGCGTACGCTAACAACAATGCATAGCGTGCGCTATGAATTAACCCAATGCAGTCCAGTAGCCACTGGACTCAACCTGATCCGTCCCTAGCGCGCGCTACTCCACACATATAGCGTGCGCTACTACAACCCGATAGCGCGCGCTACTTACCACTCGTAGCGTGCGCTACAATTATTCTCATCTGCAGTCCAGTACCTTACGGATCGCGGCCAAATAACCTTAGCGTGCGCTAAAGCTGAGCGGTAGCGTGCGCTACCTATACCCAATTAGCGTACGCTAAAAGGAGTATGTAGCGTGCGCTACTCCTCAAGCACAGCTTGCAACGAAAATGACAATGATGATAACCATGGCACGAAACTCCAATCAGATTAATGATGAATGACGATCGATACTCGATACAATTACTCTGAATGATGAATACCATGACTGAATATGAGTGACAAATGATCAATGATGAATGAAATTACTGAGTATCAATTACTGAATGATAAATAATGAATGATAATTACTGAGTGATAATTACTGAGTTACAACTGGGTATTACATACACCCCCCCTTAAAAGAGTTTCGTCCCCGAAACTAAGGGTCAAACAACTCGGGATAATTCTCCCGCATACTATCCTCGGTTTCCCAAGTAGCCTCTTCGACTCCGTGCCTAGACCACTGAATTTTAACCAAAGGAATCGTCTTATTCCTCAACTGCTTGATTCGCCGCTCTAAAACTCGTATAGGACGTTCCTCATATGAATGATCGTCGCGATCTCGATTTCATCGAATCAAGTATGTGACTCGGGTCGGCAACATACTTCCGCAATCGAGAGACATGAAACACATTATGAATTCGGCTCAACGCCGAGGTAAAGCCAATCGATAAGCTAACTCGCCCACTCGATACAAAATCTCAAGCGGTCCAATGAATCTCGGACTCAACTTTCCTCTTCCCAAAGCGGAAGATACCACGACTCGGGGATACCTTGACCAACACATGGTCACCACCTCGAACTCTAATGGTCGGCAGCGGTTATACGCATATGATTTCGTCGACTCGAGCGGTCAACAAGCGACTCTGATCAAAGCTACCTTCTCACGGCGGCTATAAGCATATCGGGCTCGGTGCCGATTGATTCGATAAGTCGTCCCAACACAACGGAGATCGACAACGGCGACCATACAAGGCCTCGTAAGGTGCCATCTTGATCGAAGCATGCCAACTATTATTATACGTGAACTCGATCAATGGTAGTTGGGCTTCCCAATCGTCTTTCCAATCGAGGACGCATGCCCTCAACATGTCCTCTAATGTCCGAATGGTCCTCTCGATTGTCCGTCGTTGAGGATGGCAGTCTTGAGATTAAGCCGAGTTCCCATAGCACGATGAATCGATTTCCAAAATACGACACAAACCGTCCGTCACGATCGGAAGCGATACTTTTAGGAGTACCGATCGACTATCTCTTTGATGAGCGATTGCGCAAGTCTCTCGGGACCCCACGTCTCCTTGATCTCAAGGAAATGAGCTGATTTGGTTAAGCGGTCCACGATCACCCGATCGTGTTCATGCCACGACGACTCGTCGGCAAACTCGTGATGAAATCCATAGAAATGTCTTCCCACTTCCACTCGGGAATAGGAAGGGGTTTGACATACCCGCGGTCGCCGATGTTCAATCTTAACTTGTTGTGAGTTAAGCATCTCGAAACAAATTCTGCGACTTCTCGCTTCATATTACTCCACCGGTAATTTTGTTTCAAGTCCTTGTACATCTTGCTAGACCGGATGAGCGGAATAAGGGGTAGCATGAGCTTCTTTCAAAATCGAGTTTTTCAACTCGTCATTTGCAGTATGCACAACCGATTCTTAAACCTCAAAAGTCCATCCTCGTGGACCACAAATCCAGGGGCTTTCCTGAGCCACATCCTCTCGGATGCGCAACAATGATGGGTCCGAACCCTGATTCTCTCGAATTTCCTCCTCGAGTGACGATGAAATCTCTAACATACAAAGTTGCCCTGAACTCGCTGAAGCCGGACCTCGATCTCGGGTCTAAGGAATTCCTGAAGCTCCTACGAGGCATTAAACGGCAAGCATCTGCTCTGAATCGACTTACGACTCAAGGCGTCGGCGACAACGTTCGCCTTGCCCGGTGGTAGAGGATCTCAATATCATAATCTTTGATTAATTCCAACCACCGCCTCGCGCATATTTAACTCATACGAGTAAATATATACTTTAAGCTCTTATGATCGGTGAATATCTGACAGGCGACGCCATAAAGATAATGACGCCAAATCTTCAAAGCGAACACCACGGCTGCTAGCTCCAGGTCGTGGGTCGGATAATTAATCTCGTAAGGTCTCAATTGCCGTGAAGCATAGGCAATAACCTTCCCGTTCTGCATGAGCACACATCCGAGACCCTGTCCGGACGCATCACTATAGACCACAAATCCTTCCGTCCCCTACGGTAAGGAAAGTACAGGTGCTGACATTAATCGGCTCTTGAGTTCCTCAAAACTCCATTGACACGCGTCGGACCACGTGTATTTCTTATCCTTCCGCAAAAGGTTCGTTAAGGGTTGAGCGATTCTAGAAAATCCCTCTACAAATCGCCGATAATAACCCGCTAATCCGAGGAAACTTCGGATTTCCTTAACGTTCTTCGGAGGTAGCCAATCTCGAATAGCCTCCGTCTTCTGAGGATCGACACGAACTCCGTCTGATGAAATTACATGTCCGAGAAAAGTCACTTCGGACATCCAGAACTCACATTTGGAAAACTTCCCATAAAGTTGTTCTCGTCTCAACACGTCTAGCACTTGATGAAGGTGAAACTCGTGCTCCTCCCGGTCACGAGAATAAATCAAAATGTCGTCGATGAAGACAACAAAAAACTGATCCAAAAAGTCGATGAAAACCCGATTCATTAACTCCATGAATACCGCAGGTGCATTAGTCAATCCAAACGGCATAACCACAAACTCATAGTGACCATAGCGTGTTCGAAACGCCGTCCTCGCGATATCCGACTCTCGAATCCGCAACTGATGATATCCATATCTTAAGTCGATCTTGGAAAATACTGAAGCTCCCTGAAGTTGATCTAAGAGATCGTCAATACGGGGTAAGGGATACTTATTCTTGATCGTCACCCTGTTCAACTCCCGATAATCAATACATAAGCGGAATGAACCATCCTTCTTCTTGACAAATAACACTGGTGCTCCCACGGGACGCACTTTCGGTCGAATATAACCCTTCTCGAACAACTCTTCAAGTTGGTTCTTTAATTCTGCATTTCGTCGGGCCATCCGCACGGCGCCTTCGATATCGGGGACGTACCGGGCTCCAACTCAATCGTGAATTCCACATCCCTCTGTGGAGGCAAACCAGTAACTCGTGCGGAAAAACATCGGCATATTCCCTCACCAGGAATATCCGTTAACATTCTGATGACTTCTCGGTTTTGGCCATATAGCACCAATAACCGACACATCCCTGATTGAGTAACCTTACTGCTTTCATTGAATTAATGACCTTACCAGAACAGCCGGGATTACCTCCCTGAAACACACATTCAACTCCATCGTCTGAAATGATAGTGACCAAACGCTTACGGACATTAATGATGGCATCATGACGATCCATCCAATCAATACCAAAGATGACGTCGTCCCTCGGAAAATCTACCACGATTAGGTCCGCTGGCCATACACGACCATGGCCAAATCGGACAATTACGAATCTCCCGACACGATAATTCGTCTACCATCAGGTAGTCCAATGACATAAGGCTCACAACTAGTAGCACTACCCAGACGTAGTCTACTCAAACATGACTCGGAAATGAATGAATGCGATGCACCAGTATCGAAAAGAGTACACACAGGTTGAGATAGAATATCGAGTGTACCTGAGATCATTCGAACCTCTGGATTATCGGTCTCCTTTATCTCATAAATCCGGGGCTTGCTAGTCCCGGCACCGGACGCTCCCGTCTGCTGGCTAAAAGCTCCACCTTTAGTCGCTCCCGTCGTTTTAAACGACGCTGATTGAGTCTTTGATTACGAGCACATCGCTTAGGGGCACGAGATGACGTCGAGTAGGTTTGGAGTCCCTACGGCAAAACGGGCCTTATGCCCGGCAATTCCACAATTATGACATGTGATAGTACGCCTCGGACACTTGGTGCGAGGTGACCAAGTTCCCGCAGATTATAACGGTGATGGCGAACCGGCCGCCCGAGACTGAGATTCCGCGGGTTTAGACGACACCGAAGGTCGCTCAGAAAAAGCAGAGCCCGCACGGGGTTTCTTGAAGGTTGCCTGACTCCCGTCAGACTGATTACGGTTCTTGGACTTCTTGCTAGCAGACGAAGGTTGCTGCTTAGCAATTTCCTTAGCCGTAAGCTCGTAAGTAAGAGCCTTCTCAATGAACTCGGCTAACGTGGTGCAATTATGATTAAGTAACTGAAGTCTCATACGGGGTTTCAGCCTCTTGCTGAAATACTTGATCTTGTCCGCTTCTGAGTGAATGATAGATGAGGCGAACGGAAGAAGTTCCTGAAATTTCTCGGCAATGGCGAGAACATCCTCGTCTGTTGAGGGGTCGGGGGTGAGCAATTCTGACAGTTTGGCCTCTCTGAGTGGGGCCGGATAATACCTTTCCATCATGAGAGTCTTGAACTGATCCCAAGTACAAGATCCTTCGGTGGGCTTCAACGACAACCACCAAGAATGTGCGCTCTTACCAAGGTAGTAAGCCGCAACAGAAACTTTGTGTCCCTCGGGACACTCTACCATAGCAAACAGCTTCTCGAAATGCTCGAGCCAATGAATGATATCTGCCGGCTGCACGAGCCCTCAAAAGTAGGTGGCCTTGGCGAGAGATATCGCCGATGATGTTACTCACATTCCTCTCTTGCCTCGAGGTGGCGGCGGAGGAGCCTGCGGATTCTCGATTGACGGAGTTATGCATCGTCTCCATCAACCGAGCCATCTCGAGTCATTTGGGCCATCATGCCCGCATAAATGCGAGTGGGTCGACCGGATACCCTCCGACCGAGCCGTGTCCTGCACGACTCCTGACGATGAATGATCGCGTCGGTGAGTGAGTGGCATCGTCATTGCTCGATGAGTTAGCATTATTCTGCATTTGCACGGTATTCGCACGAGTTCTCGGGATTCGGCCCGCTCCACGGCCTCGTCCTCCACGTCCGCCAACCCTTTCCATCTCAAGTGGAAAGTCATATGATGATTATACATCTCGCATGAGTATCACATTATGATTATATTATGAAATAATGAAAATGAGCATACGCGCTCAAATACTGCGATTACATGAATGATTGATTGACGTGACATGATTATCGATGAAGTTCTTGAAATGATTATCTTGGATGAGTTAACAAGATTAATGATCCAATCTTCACGATCAACAATGAAGAATGAAATGAATTGGTGATTAATGAGCTAACTCGGCCGTCCGGTCAAAATGACAATGATGATTGAGGATTGTTAATCGATGAATTATGAATGAATGATTAATGCGGAAATTATACCATGGCATTAGAAATCTTACGATTCTTGGTGCGATTGGCTCGGCATTTGCACCGGTCACACGTGACGCGAAAGTCCAATGATACTAGTCCGATGACGATGATTTCAAATGAGACATGACTTGGAGGGTAGTATTCAAAACCACGCTCCGATACCAACTCTGTAACACCCCAAACTAGGCGGATATTACAGTGCCGTGAATCCCCGACTGGGACCCACCAGGCAAATGAAAATGAATGAATTACACAGGTAAATGTAGTACCGAACCACATTACAACATCAATTACTCCGATGAGGAGTTTTATACAACACACCCAGGATACAATAGAATACATGTGTATTTTATGTGACGATAAAATACACAACACTGAATGAAATGAGCATTAAAACGGAATGTCTGCAGCGGAATAAATAAAGGAAACACAAATGACTGAATAAATGACTGAACAGACTGGGGCCCCCTACTAGTATCACTGGGACTCGTCGCCGTCAACATGCTCTTCCCGTGCCTTTGCCTTGCCGTGACACGAAAACAAAATCCCCCAACGGTCGATACGTAACAACAATCCTCAAGAGTTGAAATTACACAATCATGAATTAATCAAGTGATGAAATATCCTTAATTATGAATTACGCCGAAGAGGAGCATCATAGTACGCCCGTAATGTCTGTGCAAGTGTACAAGACGAATGTCGGACACACCCGTCCTTGTACCTAATTAGTCTCACGGAGGTAAGCGTTACTGTGTGCACGGTCCAATGTATCGGTGAACCCAATACATGACCATCACGTGCCCGACTAAAAATTCCACACACCCACACCCGCCACGCAATATGAACCGGAAGGTCACATGAACGAGAATGACCATGATGAAAACCAATGAATAATAATTAGACAAGGCCAAGAGGACTCACCGATATGGAAGTAATAGTGACGTGATTGATAAACCAATGAAAAGATTTGGAACCGCTGTTCCTCGTGAATGAAATGATTATTCGACACTTACAAGTCTCAAAATGATTAATATTATGATGAATGAATTATGATTATGAGCAATCAACAACAAAAGGAATGAGTATCCTTTTAACCGAGTAAGATTTAACTTACACAATACCGATGAAGAATGTCCGTCCACGAACAACGTCTAACCAAGATACCGATCGCTCGAACAACCTTGAATAACAATAATTACCAACAATCGTTCAATACACGTATCCAACCACAAAACACGACTAACCCAAAGGTCGAAACAACGATAATCAAACTCATAGGCATTCCAACGAATACATAACCGACCGCACAACTACGAAAATATCCAATCCCGAATATGTCGAAACCCACACCAAAATGAGTATTTCGAACTAACAAAACACTTCAATGATATCAATAATCCATTAGGAATCCATAATTCATGATTATAACGACATCAATCGGAAAATCCCCAATTAATCAAGTCAACCCCAAGGGTTCTTGAAAACAATTCGAAAATAACCATTAAATCCGTAGGAATATATTTATCCAAGTAGATAATCCATAACTTAACATATTCCAATGATAATCCAAGCTTACACGAAGAAATCGGAAGGAAAACCCAAAAATCCGAAATTCTAGATCCAAGAGATTAATACCTTTGATTCGATGTGATGAAGATGATGAAATGATGATCAATCCGAAAGATGAGCTTGAAGATGATGGTTGATGATTACACCTCGAAGAACCCTCTCTGAAACGCTCGAAATCGCCCAAAAATACCGAAGGAGTGAAATGAGATGAACAAATGAAGAAGTCTGACTAACTGTCCAATTTATACTCAGACCAGGTTAGCGTGCGCTAGCCCTTGTGCATAGCGTGCGCTAACGAGTAATTTGGGTAGTCCAGTACCCCCTGTCCGAACACGGTAGCGCGCGCTACGTACCTCTTTGTAGCGTGCGCTACGGCCATACTACTAGCGTGCGCTAATTTCCATCGTTAGCGTGCGCTAGCGAAATACTTGACGCCCAGTACTGGAGTCCAGAAAACCATCTGCCTTCTGATCTAACCTCGATAGCGTGCGCTACAACCATTATTTAGCGTGCGCTAATATCTCAGTTGCGTACGCTAACAACTATGCATAGCGTGCGCTATGAATTAACCCAATGCAGTCCAGTAGCCACTGGACTCAACCTGATCCGTCCCTAGCGCGCGCTACTCCACACATATAGCGTGCGCTACTACAACCCGATAGCGCGCGCTACTTACCACTCGTAGCGTGCGCTACAATTATTCTCATCTGCAGTCCAGTACCTTCTGGACTGCAGCCAAGGTAGCCTTAGCGTGCGCTAAAGCTGAGCGGTAGCATGCGCTACCTATACCCAATTAGCGTACGCTAAAAGGAGTATGTAGCGTGCGCTACTCCTCAAGCACAGCTTGCAACGAAAATGACAATGATGATAACCACGGCACGAAACTCCAATCAGATTAATGATGAATGACGATCGATACTCGATACAATTACTCTGAATGATGAATACCATGACTGAATATGAGTGACAAATGATCAATGATGAATGAAATTACTGAGTATCAATTACTGAATGATAAATAATGAATGATAATTACTGAGTGATAATTACTGAGTTACAACTGGGTATTACACAAGCTACAACGAATTGGATTCGTGTTCGTGTCGGTAATCGAGAAAAGGCTTGCTTGGGTTTTTCCTTCGAAGATTATATTATCAAAGGACTACGAGGGTAAGTATTCTTTGTTTTTCATCCTCGTTATTTATATTCATTTATATGATGCTTGATCGGTCCGTTTTTGGGGTTTGGTTTTATCCGGTTG
The DNA here is from genome assembly GCA_033398695.1 of Orobanche coerulescens. NCBI lineage: Eukaryota > Viridiplantae > Streptophyta > Magnoliopsida > Lamiales > Orobanchaceae > Orobanche > Orobanche coerulescens. The sequence continues at coordinate 144,579,492 of CM065807.1, read as the reverse complement.
GACCGGTTTATTTTCCGCTGCGTAATTTCGATTTTATCACCTTCGCGGTTGGTTTCCCAGCACCTGCAATTCAGCAGGTCACGGTCATTGGATGACCTCATTGTGATACGGCTTCGTGCCGTGGCTTCGGCCCTCATTGTGATACGGCTTCGTGCCGTGGCTTCGGCCCTCATTGTGATACGGCTTCGTGCCGTGGCTTCGGCCCTCATTGTGATACGGCTTCGTGCCGTGGCTTCGGCCCTCATTGTGATACGGCTTTGTGCCGTGGCTTCGGCCCTCATTGTGATACGGCTTCGTGCCGTGGCTTCGGCCCTCTTTGTGATACGGCTTCGTGCCGTGGCTTTGGCCCTCATTGTGATACGGCTTCGTGCCGTGGCTTCGGCCCTCATTGTGATACGGTTTCGTGCCGTGGCTTTGGCCCTCATTATTCTGACTTGGTGCTTTTGGCTTCGGGCCATTGTGGTGATTGACCTTGGCCGAGTGACATTCTGTGGTATTATGATGATAAACACTTGGCCATTGTTACATTAAGGCCATTGTGATGTATCGGTATTCTCTGAGCCTTGGGCGTTGTGATTCGTATCTATTCCGGTGTTTGGCTTAGGTTACCTTCGGGTGATGTATTGTTGTGTTCTCAGATTGATGATTCGCCGTTGGGCACTTATGTTCTAACTGTTGAGCGGGTATTGATCGGATGCCGTGGCATAGTATTCCACGAATGCTCGATTCTTACTTTGGTTTGTGAGCATCTCGTATTACCATTATTATACTATTCATTACGCCCTTTGGATGCATATCATGTTGTACATGTATTTGATAATCATTATCTGATGACTGACCCGTGGGGCGGAACATGTTTTCATGTTTTAGGTGTTTGCGAGGAGAGAGTTGAGACACAGGGGCATGACGGTGGCGACGAGGCATTCAAGCGATACTAGTCCGAGATGTTTTGGTGTTCATGTCAGTCAGGCAGTTGGAGTACTCCAGTTTTGTCAGTTATTATCATTTTGTATTATCCGAGCAAGGCTCGTGGATGTCGTTGTATTTTATTTGGGTCATGTAGGCCCACAGTTGTCATTGAAATTCCATATCGGAATATTATGTTGGATGTCAGTGTAGGGATTGTGATTCCCCTTTTGGTCAGTTAGTTGTATTTTTGGTCATGTTAGCCTGGTGGATCTCCTGGTGTGGGGTCCACGGCACTGTAATAACCCAATAGGATTTGGGGGTGTTACAGCGTCGGAATCCACAAGGCTAAAAATCATTTTCGCAATCGTTTCAAATGCGCCAAAGAGGCATATACGGTAATATGTTTCAAATACTTAAATACTTATATATATATATATATATATATATATATATATCGATACCATCCTAAAAATCCCACTAATATTCGAGGCCAAAATACCAAAACTCGATCGTTTCAAAATATACGTTAAGTCACCGCTTACACGTACAGATAAAATATTTTAAGGAAAAAGGTTTTCCAAAATAAACCCAAGTTCGCAAAATACCAAAAAGGCCATTGTAAAATTTTACACGAGTTGGTAAGATATTGGAAAGCCATTTTAAAATACACACGCAACGCATATAAACATAGTAAAAAAACTACACTTGCAGCGGAATCATAATAGCCAGGAAAATACTTGATTCTCAAATACATGCCATAGCCAGTATCACCCGGGAAGCTCATCCCTTCACGGCCACTACTAGCTCGATCTCTGAGTACCTAAAAGATAAAGCCCATGACGGGGTCAGCCACAACACTCAATAATGGTAACGATCACATCATCATAAACAATTACATATCAATGTAATTACAAAGTAAGAAATACTACCAATGTAATCTTACCGTAATAATCTTACCAACTCATGGTAATCCATATCAAATCAACCCTTACCTCAATCCACACCTCGCATCCTCAAGTGACGAATGAATTCAAATACAACCATTTGTACTCTATTCAAACAATGCCAAGATTCTCAGAACATCATTATATCTCCAATATGGAATAATCTATCCGTGTCAAATTCTGTCGGTTGGATCGCACAATCGAATCCCAATTCTGATAAAACCGATAATACACAATACATCTGTAGATCAACTATCCCGAAACAATGACAATTCCCGAATATCGATACAAAGTATGAACGCTCATACAATCAATAATAATAAACAACAAATACATCAGCCGAGAATATCATCGACATGATAAACTCCAATACTACCGACGATATATCAACGGTAACTGAGAATACCATCACATGATAAACTCTACACAATATCAACAAAAGACCAACAATGACCGAGAATACCATTACATGATAAATTCCACACAAAATCAACAAAGGACCAACAACGACTGAGAATACCATTGATATGGTAAACTCCAACAAGATCAACAAAGGACCAACAATGATCGAGAATACCATTGATATGGTAAACTCCAACAATATCAACAAAGGACTAACAACGACCTAGAATACCATCGATATGGTAACTCCAAATAAGAGCAACAAAGGACCACAGGGACAAACATACGAGAGGATAAAATCATCAAACGTTAATCACTCTCAAAGACAAATCTGACTATTGAACATACCCAATCATACATGGACTATGAACGATCAATCAATATGGCTCAAGATGGACGTCACGATACACCCGACCCAGAAATGTGTCCGTGCACAAGCCACCAATAGGAATAGATCGAATACACGTGTGGTCTTGTACCTAATCAGTCTCACGATGTACGTCTCGTGTGCACAGCTCAATGTGAGGTCGAAACCAACACATGACTATACGTGCCCATCCTGAAAATCTTACAAATAACCAATCGGCATGCAGATGTGATCCCATATATGTCACGATGCAACATGACAACGAAACTCAAAGAAACACATATCCAATAAGGATCAAAAGGACTTACCAAAGTGAACAACGACAACTCGAGAATGAAAGATCGACACGACCATAAAGTCGTATTTTTGTTAGACAATAGTCCACAGAATGCTCAACGATGTATTATCTATCAACACATAAACTCCCAAGATCACTGTTAGGGATATGCCCTCGAATGCCACTCAGAGGATGAGAGAGTGAGAGCATATGTATTGTAATTATGAATATTTAACAAGGCAATAATTATTTCTATATTATTGTATATCACTGGCATTGTGATTTGGTATATAGAATAATAGTCCTTGCATTTGAGAGCAAACATTCTACTCCTTATGGAGATAAGGAGATAGGCACTGGAAGTGTTTAGAGCTTGAATGCTTAACTCGTTCGCAAGTCGATAAAACTTAACTGGGCAATAAGTTTAGACAAAGACTTGTATAACGTGTACTTTGACATGTAAAGTGCCAGTATTCACTAAGGATTAGTGGGAGCATACGTTATAGGTATGATAGTGAGATTAGTATACTCGAACATGACTCACCTCGATTCGGTCACATGGATATCACTCAGGGATTGTCAATGACTGGATCGAAAGGTTGTGATAGGTATACGTGGACCTTTGACTTGAGGTTTCAGTAGTAGATGTGCTTGTGACATTAAGTTAGTCATTAGAGTAGTTCGATCCAATCGCCGGTGTGTGGGGTCAACCTCGAAATGCAACTTAGTGGGCAAGTAGCAGTCTCTACTGAATACCAAGATAGAATTCTTTCTCATGTAAGTGAGCAGGTAAATGTCCTATGTGGTTAATGGCAAATGAGATTATAAGTCTTTGGCCAAAGCATTTAGAGCAAGTTGTATTTGATACACGAGAGCTCGATGATCTCAGTTTGCATTAACAGAAAGCATAGAGTCAAGTTACAGTAGGGTTTGACTTTACCGTGACCCTAATACTTGATCGGGACATATGATTGAAGGGTTTATACGTATACGGTATTCACGACATAATGGTTCTGGAATGATCCCTTCATTCGTTCTCAGTCGGGGTTTACAGTGCGGCCTGCTAGTTGGCTAAGTCCGCCCGCACTCATTGGTTCCTCCCAATGCCGGCTGAGACGGACCTACGGAGTCGCGCATCAGGAACGTTGACGGATAAATGTGAATTTATTATCTCTCTATTAATATTAGATATTGGATATCTAATTATGATTTATTGGATAAATCAAATATCGGTCTTATGAATTTAAATTAAGTTACCGGGTAATTAATTTAATTAATAAATTATATTTCTTAGAGAAGTATATTTGTATTTGATAAAATTAATTAATTAGATTGATTAATTAATATAAATACATTGATGATTAAAAGGAGTGTATTTAACGGATTCGTTTGACGAACGTCCAGTACACGAGCCGAGTGGCCCAGCTCATTTTCTAGGAAACTTCCTTGTGGCCACCCACCCCTCATGGCATGGCATGATCTTGCATGTGTGTGGGAACTCACTTAGAGTTGAGATTCCCATATAATTGTGATGATAGTTGTAAAGGATTATTTATTCCTTCATATATCATTACATTATATAAAATGGTGAGTGTAGTTGTCTTGATGATAAGACATCATTTTTCATGCTAAAATGCTAAGCTCCAGCCGTGAGAGATAAGTGAGGGAGAAGAGAGATATTTTCTTTTTCTTGTTTTTCCACTTTGAGTTGAGAAAAATTAAGAAAGCAATTAAGATATAAATTCCTATAGTAATTCCTAGCCGTGTTCTTGGAGAACGGATTGCTATCGAATTTTTCCGGGCAACTTCCACGCGTGTGAAGTAGAGACATTCGGCATTTTCGGTGTTGGATCATTCAAACAAGCTACAACGAATTGGATTCGTGTTCGTGTCGGTAATCGGGAAAAGGCTTGCTTGGGTTTTTCCTTCGAAGATTATATTATCAAAGGACTACGAGGGTAAGTATTCTTTGTTTTTCATCCTCGTTATTTATATTCGTTTATATGATGCTTGATCGGTCCGTTTTTGGGGTTTGGTTTTATCCGGTTGGACCGGTTTATTTTCCGCTGCGTAATTCCGATTTTATCGCCGAATCCCAATAGTGGTATCGGAGCCAGGTTTATGCAATCGTATATTCGATATTTGCATTTGGAATGCTTGATTATTTTTTATGATTTAGAATCATAATCGTTTTAATTGTTGATGTTTAATCGTTCATCTAAAAATTATTTTTCATGATTTTATGTTACAATATAAATCTATTTTTCTTTTAAAAAACTGATTTAATTGTGTAATATAAAAAATTAGAAAAATATTATTTTTGGATTCGGGACGAAAAAAATGAGCCGGAAAATTAGCCGGACCTGGCTTAATTATCAAATTTCTTTAAGCTGGCTGGGTCAATGGTCAAATTTCTGGTCATTGGCCGGCCTGTCGGGCCACGGGCTTAGCCCGGGCCTTGTGTTTTCCGACTCCGTTTTTATATTTCGTTCGGTAAATTAATTTTCTGCAAATTAAATTGGATTTAATTTGACTAAAATAAAATTATGGTAATTTATTTTAAGGAAATTAATTTAATGAAATATTTATTTTGTCCGGAACAAATTAAAATTAACGGTTAAGTGAATTAATTGGATTAATTCTAATTGTTGGATTATTTCTTGTTGATTAGATCAATTTTAGATTAATCATTATTGTCATTTATTTTAATGTAATTATTGCATTAATTTTGAATGGGGATGTAGTTCATGGACCTAGTTTTGAATCGTTTGTTTTGTTCGATTGGGTTGTAAAGGCCGTTTTGAGCCTATTTATTTTGCTAGAAAATTTGTATAGGATGCAATTTTTCAAATGTAAAATTTATTTGTAATGACGAAGACCGGAGGAAGATCCGCTCGAGAAGACGAAGATTCAAGACCGAAGACATGTAATTAGATTACGATGTTTTTGTTCTAGGAACGGTCCATGAACTGCATGTTGTCAGTTTTAGGTTGTGTATGTTTTCATATTGTATGACAAACAAACAAACCGACAAACCGCGTTTATAAACGGATTAATGTGCAAAGTGTAATATATAATCGCGTTAATACTCCCACTTACAAACACTAAGTTATAAAGGTTACGAGGTTTCCTACCCTCCGTCAAACTCATGGAAAATTGAAATCTAAACCGGAATATTATTCTTCCGAGTATGTCGGGGTAATATTTTTGGGGAAAGTTGATAAATTCCTAAAGTGCATTAGATGCCTTTGGTTGTGACAAATCAAACCCCTATAAACCGTATGGGTTGCCGGGTAAGATTCAATTGTCAGACTAATAGGAGTTGACGGTTTAAACTTAGATAGTTCAGCGAGCCATAGAAACCGAATGGGTTGAGGGCAAGTGAACTAGGGGTAAAAGAAGATCGAATCATCCATTAGATGGGTTGGTATTAGACACCACTTTATAAAGAATAATTGAATATAAACCGTATGGGTTGCCCTCTATTAAACTTTGTAAGGAAATCGATCACCACTATGAAGTTACCCAAGACTTTCGGATTTAACATGGGAGTGTGTAAATGCCGATAAAATAGTGGGAGCCGAGTTATGAATAAAGAAAGCCCTTAAATTCTTTGCTCGGATCATAATTAAATAATCACTAACGAATCTTCAATTATTCTCTGCAGTTAACAAAACTCTCAATATGACAATGAACCCACTCGCTATACTACTTGAAAAGAACGTCCTGACTGGTCCGAACTATGTGGATCGGCCGAACTTGAGGATTGTCCTAACTATGGAAATGCCGGATACGTCTTGGAGGCGACATCCTGGCTCCCCGCAAGAACCCGAGCCAATCAGAAGATGTCGATGCCCATGAGAAATGGGTAAAAGACGACATAAGAGTGCGAGGGTACATGTTAGGCTCAATGACCAATGAGCTTCAACGTGCCCATGAAAAGATGACGCCTTCAAGAGCCATCTTATCGCACTGGCCGAGCTCTATGGAGAGCATAGCCGAACCGCTAGATATGAGATATCAAGCAATTATTCGGCGCCAGGATGAAGGAAGGAGAGAGGGTTGGGGACCATGTCCTCAAGATGATCTCGATGATTGAGAGATTGAAGCTCTTGATTTTCGATGCATGCATCTCTCCAAATCGACCTTATCCTGCAGTCACTTCCGACTCCTTTCACAATTTGTCATGAACTTCAACCGCAATGAGATTGCATGTAACTTAGCCGGGCTAATGAACAACCGACGACAGTCACCTCGATGAAGACAAAGGGAAAGGAAGCTGCACTTGTGATTTCTTCTGGGACTCGGAAGTCCAAGAATAAGAAGAAAAAGAACAAGAAGCAGTTAGGTCCAATAGCCAAGATCGACAAGGGAAAGGGCAAGGCCCCAATGGTTCAAAAGAGCAAGGGGGCCAAGAAAATGGATGTATGCCTCAACTGCGGTGAGCTGGGCCACTGGAAGAGGTACTGTCCAAAGCTTGACCGTAATGCGCCTTCAGGTACGGAACTACTGGTTTTAGAAACAAATTGTTCTGTAACTGTATATTCTACTTCTTGGATACTTGATTCCGGTGCGAGTTCTCACATTTGTACAATGAATCAAGATCTGGAACGAAGTAGGAAGTTGGATTCAGGGGAGGTGATGGTCACCGTCGGAAGTGGGCATAGTGTCGAGGCTTCTGATATCGGATCCCTTATGTTGGATTTAGAATCTGGTTTTATTCTTATTTTAGATGATGTACTTGTTTTGCCCAAGGGGCATAAGAATATTGTATCAATTCTGGTCATGGACCGAAAGGGATTTCACTTCTTTATTGGAGATGGGTCCTGTCGTATTTATTTCATAAATAAATTGGTTGGTATTGCTACATTATTAAATGGTTTATACCATTTTAATCTAAAGAATAAAACAATTGTGAACACTATAACTAGTCAGCGTGGTAGGGATGAAACGAACCAAGCACTTAAGTGGCATCTTAGACTTGATCATATTGGTCAGACCAAGGTTCATAAAATGGAGAAAGATGGGCTTACGGGTCCATTGGGATCAGATCCCTATCCAACTTGTGAATCTTGCCTTCAAGGCAAAATGACTAAGTTACCCTTCGTAGGGACTTTTGAAAGAGCTGATGAAAAACTTGGATTGATCCATACCGATGTCTGTGGCCCTTTTGAAATGGCACGGGATGGATTTCAGTATTTCATTATATTCACTGATGACCATACCAGATATGGATTCGTACTTAATGAAACATAAGTCTGAAGCTTTTGATAAATTCAAGGAATTTAAAGCCCTAGTTGAAAATCAAACAGTAACCGTGTTAAGACTCTTCGGTCGATCGAGGTGGTGAGTACATGAGTACCGAATTTGATGAGTTCTTAAAAGAACTAGGAATAGTGTCACAATTCACTCCTCCGGCTACTCCACAATTAAATGGTGTATCGAAAGAAGGAACCGAACCTTGTCGACATGGTTCGCTCCATGCTTAACTATACCGATCTACCGATTTATCCGTGGGGTTAGGCGCTCCTTAATGCCGTGCATATCTTGAACAGATGTCCTTCCAAACTGTTTCCTAAGACTCCACATGAGATGTGGAGAGGTAAGAAACCAAGTCTTAATCACATTAGGATTTGGGGATGCGCTTATGTCAAGAAGACTAAAGTAGAGAAATCGAAGCTAAGTCTCGTGAAAGGTCGTTTCATAGGATATCCAGGGGATTCCATGGGATATCTATTCTACATGCACGAAGATCATAGGATCATCATTGCTATACAAGCACACTTCTGGAAGATCACTTTATTCAGAAGGAGGGCAGTAGAAATATTTCTTTGGAAGAAATAAAAGAAACACCAAATGAGAAACCTATGCAAGATATTAGAATCGAACCTTCAAATACAAATACAACCTCGCAAGTCTAGTAGAATTTCTCAATTACCTGAGAGGTATGGCTATCTGCATCAATAGGAACTGGGTGTCCATGAGATGACAGAAAGTAGTCAAGAGAATGATCCTTCTACATACGACCAAGCGATGGTAGATGTTGACTCCACCAAGTGGCAAGAAGCTATGGAAGCTGAGATAGACTCAATGCATGCTAATCAGGTCTGGACTTTAGTAGATCGTCCTAAAGGCATAGTGCCTATTGGAAACAAATGGATCTATAAAAGAAAGACTGATGGAGATGGCAAGGTTGATACCTATAAGGCCAGGCTTGTGGCAACGGGTTATTCCCAAAGAGAATGGATCGATTACTTCGAGACCTTGTCGCCTGTAGCTATGATTAAGTCTATTCGCATGATGCTTGCTATAGCAGCCCACTTAAATTATGAAATATGGCAAATGGATGTGAAAACGGCATTCCTAAATGGATTCCTCGAGGAGGATATTTACATGGAATAGCCTAAGGGATTCATATCTCAAACTAATATTCATAAAGTATGCAAACTTCAGCGTGCCATTTATGGATCAAGAAAGCTTCATGAGGAGTTGGAATCTTCGTTTTAACGAGACAACAAAGAGTTTGATTTTGTCCAAATCGAAGAGGAGCCCTCTATTTACAAGAAGGTTAGTGGGAGCAAAATTGCATTCTTAATACTATATGTAGATGACATTCTACTTATAGGAAACGATGTAGGAATGCTCAGTTCTGTGAAAGCTTGGCTTTCTAAATAGTTCTCAATGAAAGACTTGGGAGAAGCTACCTATATTCTGGGTATTCGTCTCTACCAGGATAGAGCGAAAAGAATGTTAGGTCTTTCCCAAGCCCTCTACATAGAAAAAAATCCTGAAGCGATTTAGGATGGAAGATTCTAAAAGAGGGTTTCTACCTATGCAACATGGTGCAAAACTTTCCTTAGAGATGTGCCCTCAAAGTGAGGAAGATAGAAAGGAAATGAGCAAGGTACCTTATGCTTCGGCAGTAGGTAGCCTTATGTATGCAATGATTTGCACTAGACCGGACATTGCCTATGCTGTGAGCATAGTAAGTCCGTTTACCAAATCCAGGCAGAACATCGATCGTCAGAAAGAACATTCTTAAGTACCTAAGGAGGACTAAAGACATGGTTCTTACATACGGCGGTGGAGAACTAAGAGTGATGGGTTATACAGACTAAGATTTTTCGGGGGACATGGATGCTCAGATGTCCACATCAGGGTATATCTTTACTCTGAATGGTGCGCTGAGAAGTGCCAAGCAAAGTTCGATCGCTATCTCTACATGTCAAGCCGAATATCAGCAACACGAGGTCGCTAAAGAAGCATTTTGGATAAAGAAGTTCACCGAGGAACTTCAAGTGGTTCCTAACGCAGAAGCCGGTGACACTGCTTTTGTGACAACGACGAGCCGCTGCAGACAAAGCTAAGGAGCCTAGAGCTCACCACAACAAGAAACATATTGCGAGAAAATATCATTTTGTTAGAGAAATGGTTCGGGATGGGAATGTTACACTGCAGAGAGTAGACACAGAAAATAACGTTGCTGATCCGCTTACCAAGCCACTATCTCAGAAGGTCTTAGAGAGACATCTAGAGAGTATGGGTATTAGATACCATAGTTTGTGGCATTGAGTGCAAGTGGGAGATTGTTAGGGATATGCCCTCGAATGCCACTCAGAGGATGAGAGAGTGAGAGCATATGTATTGTAATTATGAATATTTAACAAGGCAATAATTATTTCTATATTATTGTATATCACTGGCATTGTGATTTGGTATATAGAATAATAGTCCTTGCATTTGAGAGCAGACATTCTACTCCTTATGGAGATAAGGAGATAGGCACTGGAAGTGTTTAGCGCTTGAATGCTTAACTCGTTCGCAAGTCGATAAAACTTAACTGGGCAATAAGTTTAAACAAAGACTTGTATAACGTGTACTTTGACATGTAAAGTGCCGGTATTCACTAAGGATTAGTGGGAGCATACGTTATAGGTATGCTAGTGAGATTAGTATACTCGAACATGACTCACCTCGATTCGGTCATCTGGATATCACTCAGGGATTGTCAATGACTAGATCGAAAGGTTGTGATAGGTATACGTGGACCTTTGACTTGAGGTTTCAGTAGGAGATGTGCTTGTGACATTAAGTTAGTCATTAGAGTAGTTCGATCCAATCGCCGGTGTGTGGGGTCAACCTCGAAATGCAACTTAGTGGGCAAGTAGCGCTCTACCGAATACCAAGATAGAATTCTTTCTCCCGTAAGTGAGCAGTAAATGTCCTATGTTTTTAATGGCAAATGAGATTATAAGTCTTTGGCCAAAGCATTTAGAGCAAGTTGTATTTGATACACGAGAGCTCGATGATCTCGGGCCAGATTAATGTAAAGCATAGAGTCAAGTTACGTAGGGTTTGACTTTACCGTGACCCTAATACTTGATCGGGACATATGATTGAAGGGTTTATACGTATACGGTATTCACGACATAATGGTTCGGAATGATCCCTTCATTCGCTCTCGCCTGGGTTTACAAAGGCGGCTCGCTAGCCGGCTAAGTGCCGCCCGCACTCATTGGTTCCTCCCAATGCCTAATGAGACGGACCTACGAGTCGCGCATCGTGAGCGTTGACGATAAATGTGAATTTATTATCTCTCTATTAATATTAGATATCGATATCTAATTATGATTTATCGATAAATCAAATATCGGTCTTATGAATTTAAATTAAGTTACCGGGTAATTAATTTAATTAATAAATTATATTTCTTAGAGAAGTATATTTGTATTTGATATAATTAATTAATTAGATTGATTAATTAATATAAATACATTGATGATTAAAAGGAGTGTATTTAACGGATTCGTTTGATTTAACGTCCAAGACACGAGCCGAGTGGCTCGGCCGCTTTCTAGAAACTTCCTTGTGGCCACCCACCCCTCATGGCATGGCATGATCTTGCATGTGTGTGGGAACTCACTTAGAGTTGAGATTCCCATATAATTGTGAATGATAGTTGTAAAGGATTATTTATTCCTTTATATATCATTACATTATATAAAATGGTGAGTGTAGTTGTCTTGATGATAAGACATCATTTTTCATGCTAAAATGCTAAGCTCCCGCCGTGAGAGATAAGTGAGAGAGAAGAGAGATATTTTCTTTTTCTTGTTTTTCCACTTTGAGTTGAGAAAAATTAAGAAAGAAATTAAGATATAAACTCCTATCGTAATTCCTAGCCGTGTTCTTGGAGAACGGATTGCTATCGAATTTTTCCGCAACTTCCACGCGTGTGAAGTAGAGACATTCGCATTTTCGGTGTTGGATCATTCAAACAAGCTACAACGAATTGGATTCGTGTTCGTGCAGAATCGAGAAAAGGCTTGCTTGGGTTTTTCCTTCAAGATTATATTATCAAAGGACTACGAGGGTAAGTATTCTTTGTTTTTCATCCTCGTTATTTATATTCGTTTATATGATGCTTGATCGGTCCGTTTTTGGGGTTTGGTTTTATCCGGTTGGACCGGTTTATTTTCCGCCGCGTAATTTCGATTTTATCACCGAATCCCAACAATCGCAACCAAGGGTCACTAAGCATCTACACAGAATACTCCGGACGTGGGTACCATTCTGAGTTTTATCCTCAACACAGTTCCACGGGGTACCATTCAGTTTTACCCCCAAAACAGTTCCACGGGTACCATTCTGTGTTTTACCCCAACACAGCCCACGGGTACCATCTGGCTTTTGCCCCCAACACGGTTTGACACGTCTTAAGTGCAACTATCGCAAGTGCACGATATCGTATCAAGTAGTAAGTGGACTTTTTGAGTCCGGTTTATCGATCCCACGAGGAAGTTAGGTTATATATTGATTTATACACTATTTAACTATTTGTTATAGAGATTTATATGATTGAAACACACAATTTAAAAGTTTGGTTTGACAATTACAAAGAAATTACAATAATAGTTCTAATATTCAAGGAAATGAAATAATGCACTAATAATAGATTAATAAAAGATAAAATGAAATAGTTGGGATTACAAACTTAGCTCATCATTAGTTATAGAAGATGTATAGGAGATCATAAGATGAATTTACTTATTATGTTGTGTAGATTCGATTTTCCTTAAAAAGACGATTCCTCTTTCGAATGTCAAAATGCCCCTTATATATTGAATCAATCCATTATGTTTCTATGTTGATTGGCTTCAATACATAGCATTAGGTTTTATAAAAATTACTTAAAGAATTATCTAAGGTCTAGAGGTATATTTCTATCCCCTAGAACAACTTAGAGTGAAGATCATTTGATCTAATCAAACATATTTTCTTTCGAAACATATGAAGACCATAAATATCGTCATTTATTGGCCAAATAAATAAAGATTGATAAAATAATGAAAATCACACACAATAATAAGTAATTCATAATAGATCTTTATACAAACTTAAATAACATGACTAATCTTGTTTATAATCCCAACTTAAGTAACTTAGCCCATTAAGGGTTTATTCAATATATTACAAGATTTAGTGGTTATTAATAGTTGAAAAAGGGAAAGAATTGATCTAACTCCCTTAGTAGATAAAGGGGAAAGAAACAATAAACTCCCTCAACAACATAAGCTAAACCAAATTTTACAAAATCACTCAAGAACACAAGTGTGTTCTTCACACAAAAAGAAAAAGTATTACAAAGTGAGAAAATATTAAGATGAATGATGAATGATGATGGATCTAAGGGGTCTATTTATACACCTAAAGTCATCTAATAGCTCCAAAACTCCAAAGATTATTATAATAGATTGGATCAATGTCATCCATCCTCAATAATAGACCAAAAGTATAAAAATTAGACAATGATCAATAATTTGTCAAGAGTTACGGCCGTAACTTTGCAGATGTTACTACCGTAACATTGATGTCATACGGCCGTAAATTTCAGATGTTACGGCCGTAACATTGCTTCGGCTTTTTGTATACTGGTTGCTTTGTGAGTTACATTTTCAGCCCAGAATTTTTTAGACTTTGCGTTCTTGCCCCAAATCTTCTTCGGATGATAACTTTTGATATATAACTTTGATTTTGAATCCGGAAAGACTGCCGAACTCATCTCGAAAAGCCCTACAACATGAATAAATAAAAATTCATCTAAGAGAATATTTTATACACATGTTATTTCTTGAGTAAATCAGTAATTCAATCCGATTAAGACTAAATTTACATCTTCATCTGATAAATAATAAAATTATTAAAAGCTAATTAATTCTAAGCAAAAACGTGTAGACTAGGTCAATTATGGGTGAAATATATCGATACAAACCATGGATAAGTGTATAAAACTGACACTTATCACAGTTTCACGGGGTACCATTCAGGTTTTACCCCCCAACACATAGGCCTATTAAAATTACAGTTCTAAAGAAAGACAACAACAGCAAAATACACCAAACAACGATGCACACTCATTATATGAAACATCAACATACAACATATACAACAATGCACCAGGGTAATTATTCTCATAATTGAACAATACTTAATTTACCTCAAAATCGGAGACACTAACCTTTCCACGAACAACTTCCCTGAACGAGTACATAATTATTCGAATAATCTCGAATGAAGTACAGTACATCCCTATCAATGAACCATCATCTCGAGATCAATGTCGACACTATAAACTATCCTCGATATTCAACATTCCATATCACGGGCTAAAGATAATTCACATCTCCATTTTCACCAAACACCTTTAAATCGTATACATTATGATTTAACCCAAGCCCAAGCATAATATACATACCATCATCCCGACAATTCATATTTATAATATCATTGCTACATGAATTATAAATGAAATGAAATCGTAACCATTAATTAAACATTGTGAATCGAGCAAGTATAAACTTGCCTCGATGCCGATACGGTGAAGCCGTTACCAATTTCATCGCCTTCATCTACAAGCTTCTCACCCACCAAAGCAATCCACGAATTCTCCAATCTCAATCGCGGCACAACGATTATACTCAATGATCAATTATCACAACCTACCGCAAAAATCGATTAACAACACGCTCAATAACAATCAACAACCGATATAACCAACCACGAACTCAACGGATCAAAAAACCTCAATCATATACAAAAACAAGCAATTCAACTCAAACGATTACTTAACTCATATCAATACAAACCGCAATTCGATAATCATAACAACAATCAATTTAAACAAGTGTCTTAATATTCTCGATTCCAACTTCAACCTAAAATATGAATTAACAAGGTTCCTTCTTGTTCATACTCATAAGTATATGGAAAAACAATTATCGGTTATTATCATCAATCTGAACTATCCAAATAGCTCAATGTCATGAATAATCGTAATCCAAGATTAATCATAACCTCTTCGGATTCAACCTCATATCACGATTCATTACTCATCAAGGATATACAAGGTCTACTGCTACAACCAACATAATGTCATCTTCCTCAACATACACTTCACATAACGTCAATAATCACAACTATACCACCATATCCATCATCAAACGAATTAATCATCAATAACAACATCAAAATCCGAAATTAAAGAGAGGGATTATCCAACATACCTCTTGAAGATGAACAACACAATCAAACAACTCAAGAATCAATAATATCTTCATATCTCAAGCTCCAATCCATGCCATCAAGCTCATAATCAAGTTAGAAGAGCCAAAATCGGCCTCTGAGGGTTGAAGGATGAAGAAACAAAGTGAAACTCTCAAAATGACGAAATGATGGAGTCTCTCACATTTATAAAAATTCATACCTTACGTACGCTACATGAACTCCCTAGCATACGTAACATCCTTACGTACGTTATCCGTCCTTGATAACGTACGTAACAACAGTCCAAAAACTACTGCCTCAATTCGTTCGATGGCTTACATACACAACACCTATGCCATAGCGTACGTAATGCGGACGTTGACTTGCTAAAGTAACATACTCGTTTATCGTGCGTAATATGCTATCTATAGCGTACGTTAACTCCTCCGTTGACTCTCCTGTCCATTTCCACGCCGGAAGTTTCCGATACTGTGCTCACTCGCCGATCATGGCTCGCACTTATCCGATTCTCCTCATAACGTACGTTATGTACTCTACGTAACATAGGTTACGCTTGTATCTTAACGTACGTAATCTCCTATGCTTAACGTATGCTATGGCTTCTATACTTAGCCATTTACAACTGCTCCTGCTTGTCGTCTCAATATACTGAATACGTATACACGACATACTGAATAGATATACTCATCCCAATAACATTCTCATACGATACACCTGATACACAATATTCTCAAATGCAATTGTCGACTAAGTACAACAATTATACCAACACAACTGTCTCAGTTCTCAACTATTTTATCCATTCTGTAGAGATACCACATTATCCAATATATCTCAGATAAAATAACGCGAAAAATTTATACTGAAAATCTAGGATATCACAGAATCGTAAACGACCAGACTTTAGCCAATGATTTTTACTTTAGCCGATGACTTTTAGGCTTTAGCCGACGACTTTGTGTCATCGCTAAATGTAACACCCCCAGATCCTCCTGGGAATATTACACGCCGTAAACCCTTCTCACAAGGATTTACCAGGCTAAGCACAATTTTTCCACGTCATTTCAAAAATGCCAAAAAGACCGATGACGGTAATATTTTTTAAATACTAAAAAAAATCATTTTCCAAATACCGTCATAAAAATACCGTCAAAACGATCAAGGCCAAAATTCCAAAAACTCAGTTTAGGGAATCGGTTTTACGAAATAAAATTCAGTTGGCAAAATACCAAAAGCCATTTCAAAATACTCACGCAGCGGATAAAAGTACAGTCCAATATATGCATTTACATTGAAATAAAACGAACATCAAAATACATGATTCCCAACATAAGCCATAGCCAGTATCGTCCGGGATCCTCGACTCATCACGACCGCTGTCCATCGAAAATCATCTCTGCCAAAACAAAAGTCCTACAACGGGGTCAGTCAAAATGCCCGACAAATAACCGCAAATACATAAACATAAATATTCACATGCCATGCATCATGAGAAAGATAACCACAACTATAACCTTACCACTTCCGGTTAATCCAATGATTCTCGTCAAATTCTCAATATCACAACATTACCGTATAATACCTCAATACCGAATACTTTCCCGTACACAATCCTCTATGTACGATTACCATAAAAATATATCTCTACTTGGATTTCCTTCCGAAACGCATACCATAGACCAAGAATATCCAAATATCCTCAAAACCATCCGAATACTACAATCTTTACGAAAACTTCATTATTCATTCATCAATATGCAATACAACATAAAATACTTATGAAATGCAATTGAAATTACTTATCGAAACACTACAACCAAACAAGTAACAACTTGCCTCAAATAGCCGGGTCGGTAAAGAAAATCAGTCCCGAGGTTCGATTCCCACACCTTGGCAAAATATTTATATCCCGATATCAATAATAAGATAACGCATTTACATTCGATTTCTACGATAAACGTATATCACAATTTTATAATTTTGTTTTCCTTTTTCTCAAAAGTGACGACCCGAACTTTAACAAGTTCATTACTAAAACTTCAGAATATTATTTTAAATATAAAAATAATATTCAATATTTTTTTGTTGTATTTATGATATAACCATTATTTGATCGAATAAAAACTTCGTACTATTTAAATACGAAAAATATTCCAAAGTCATCAATTTTGAAAACTCATAATTTTCATATGGAAAAATATTAATAATCATAGTTATTAAATTTTCCATCCTTAAACACAAATATAAGGTATTCAACCCACGATACAAATGAAAAAGTTAGAGCTGACTCGGTAATGTATTGATAAATACAGGAGTCTAAACAGTTCATAAAAATCAAAATAAAAACTAATTTTTAATAACAGGTATCTCTGGTACAAATTTCATGAAACTTTATCAAAAATCGACTTGCAGGTTCAAAGATATACGTGTTCAAACTAGACAACTCGATCAACTTCAAAAGAAATGTTGCTGGAAGTGACAGAAAATCCGTCGACTCACTAAAAACAGCTCATATTAACAAGGTATTCGACTCAATGCCTACGGTCCAAATAAGATTTATACTTATACGGATTTTCTTTATAATCTGCTTCGTGATGTATTCGTAAAATAACTTACCTATTGAGAGGTAATCGAGTTCAAAGAAGGCAACCTAGACCGGAATTCATGATTCTTTGGGGAATTTCATCAAATATCTACCGCGTCTCCGGACAAGGCCGCTCTGATTCGCTAAGTGTTTGAGCATTTTGGAGGATATAAACATCTCCAATATAGGATAAAAAAAGAATGCCCTTTAAGTCATGTAAATTTTATAAAGGTATGGATAAGTGTTATGGGACAGTCTTAAAGGTAAGGCCACTCTTTTCGGGTTCAAAGTATGCTAGCTGGTCAAGACAGCATCATGACTAGGCACTATGAGTGACGACCCGTGCCTCGCTCGCGAGGGATTCTCGGACGCCTGTTGGGCGCTGACGCACGCAGTGACGCACGGTGCCCGACAGCTGACAGTCTTCTACTAATTCGATCATAACTTCTTCGTCCGAACTCCGATTGGCTCGTCGTTTGAATCGTTGGAAAGCTAACTCAAATCTACATAATACTTTTAATTTTCAGAATTTTCGAACATCCCAAATATCCGTGATAATTTTTCAAAGTTGATACTTATCCATGACACCTCCGAGAAAATGTCCAATCTTGTTTCTACTAACATTTCCGGTATCCCTTTCTTATTTTAAATGTTCCAAGACCAGAAATGTATCTCCAATACATTCAAATAAATTTACATGTCCCGTATTTAGTCGGTATGTATTCCTAAAATTTAGGATATTACACTAAACTCCTTTTTTTGGTATTGTTATATAGTAGATTATGTTGCTAGTGTTGTATAATTATACTGGTTCCAATGACCAAACTTAATTTATTTTTCTTAAACTAAAATATTTTCTTATTTTTAGGTATGCAATACTCATTTTTAGATCAGCAAAAGATGATTAATTCGATAATTTTTATCAAAATATGATAAAGAAAGTTAAGTTATTATATTATAAATGGAGATAATTTATGTGTGCAGGGACAAACGCAAATTGTTTTTGGTTAAGAAAGTTTTTATTTTTGATAGGAAAAATGAACTTTTTAGGCCTGTACTTTGCAAAGTTATCGAGCAACCCTATGCAATACAAATCATACATTTTTAGTCCTTCTACTCTTGTGATGTTTATCAAATCAATCATCCGACTGTTTTTAGTATGGACGAAAGTTGGACCGAGAGCTGATTTGATAAACTGCGCAATAGTAGAGAGACTTAAAAAATATAATTTGTACTATAGGGCTACCTCATAATTTTGAAAAATAGAGAAGATAAAAGGATTGTTTTCCAAATATAAAACTAGTAGGCAAATAACAGTTTAGCCAACTGAGATGACTAAACATTCAAATGTGAAACAAGTGACTAAAAAATTGGGGATAGACGAATAAAAGGGAGAATGACCGATGACTACACCTTGTATAGGAAATTGACCACTAACTTGGGTAACTTTTTTTGCCAATAACTCAAATTTTACTTAATAAGACCAAAATATCCTTTAAAATGATCACCCAAATAATATTCAACTTTTAACAACTCTCTCTCCCTACTCAATATTATTATCACCCTAACTAATAAACCAACATTCAGATTATTACATCCTCTTATCTCTAACCACTTTATCGCTTTCTACTCACTACTTGGATGATGAATTAAATAGTAATTTTACTAATATTTAGTTTTTTATTTTCACATCTTTCTACTCACTTTCTCGATGATGAAGTACTATTTAATTAATCGTACTAGCATTCAACCTTTTGCAAATCCAATTCTGATATATCTTTCCAGTACGAAATCTATAAAGGGAAAAGGAAAAATGAAGGGAAGTAAAATTAATTGGAAATTGAGACTGTATACTCCAGTACGAGTAAAAGTGAACTGAGAAATTAAATTAATTTAATTAATTCAAAAGAAAAAAAAAAGTGAACGGAGAAAGAAAAAAAGGAAGTCGAGAGGTTGGGGAGAGAGAAGATGGTAAGCAGGCCATAAGAAGGGATTTCATTGAGAAAGAGAAAAAAATACAACTATGAACGGAGAATGAAGATTAGGCTTTATTTAGGGGCTAAAAAGGAATTAAGAGTGGAAACTGTACAAAATGTTTTTTATTGTGAAAATAATCACAAAACCAGAATGTCATTTATGAAAATAGGAATTATACATTAACACTCTACCATCCACACCCCACCAACACCTGATTTGCAGTGTTGCACGTGCTTTACAAGTAATACAACTGTAAATAATATTAATTAATATTATAATAAAATATTTATAAAGCACACGTTACAATCCTGCAAAACAAAGTGTTGATGGAGTGTTGATGCATCATTTCTCCAACAATATAAGGGAGTATTATTTATCGCGATAATCATAATAAAATATACAAACCACAATCACATATTCATCCGATTAAATTTGAGAAACTCGAACCATTAATTCATATAGACACCCAAAAATTGATCAACCAAATTATTATTTTTTTGATCGGTCAAATAAGTTTATTAAGAAAACAATGGGTATGAGAAGTACTCATACGACAAAAGCAAATTACAATCAATTAACTTGAAAGGCAGTCTCTAGGATTTGTCACCCAATCTTGAAAAGAAAAATAACAACATTTATCAATTCTAAAGTAATCCAACTCCAAAGTTCAAACTAAAAAATTATAAGAGTAATCCTTCACTCAATTACCTACGTGAGTAATATAATACTACCTCCGTACCGCCCAAAGGTTTAAATTTCTATCAAAAAGTAGTCCCTTTAGTAAGTTTACATATATCACTTTTTACAATCAAATCAAACAATCACATTTTACTTTTTAATTTCCACCACTCATTCATCATCAATACTTTTTACTTTTTAATCTCCACCACACATTTAATCATCATTACTTATACCAATCATTACCTAAAATACACCAAATATACACCCTCTGTCAACCTTTGGCTGCAAGTAGTAATATTACCTATGGGGTAATAGCATTAACTACGCAATTAATAATATAACAAAGAGAGGAGTAAGAATGTAGCCATATGGACTCCTTAGATTATAAATTATGTCATGCAACTTAATATTGTCAAATTCTAGTCAATTTCACAACTTGTGGACGATCTTACCCTTCAACCCACCTACTTTTATCTCATCTTTTTCTTTTAATTCATTATTTTTCTCTCTCTTCTTTTTTTTTCTTTTTCATCCAACAAACCTCTCTTCTTCCTCTTTTAATCTTTCTCTGCTCCATCTTTCACTTTCTCCTCTCCTCTAATCTTTCTCTCTCTGTTTCTTTCTCTTTCCCTGTCTAATAATATTCCAAATCTCGCCGGAAACCGTCGCCGCCGCTGCTGTCCCCTCAAACCACCATGGAGCTTGTAATATTCTTGATAGAACTCAAGGTTCGGGATCTTCCCTACTCTCTCTCTATTTTATTTCTCTTTCTTCATCTTTCTCTCTCTAGAAAAATCTTAGATCTAGCTTGAAATAATGCTATTTTCATATTTGTTTCATATGATTTACAAGTTTTCATATGATTCCTGGTGATTCGTGGTATATTTGGGGTGATTTCCGACCGATTTGGATGTATTAGTGTTTTAGATCTAGTTTTGGCATGTTTGCATACGTGGTTACGAATTTACAGTTGTTACGATTTATTCATTTCAGATCAAGTTACCATGTTACAATTTTATCATTTCGTATCACTATGCCTTGATTTTTTGTTAAGATTTTGTCATTTCGTATCGTATGAAGTTACGAAATTCAAATTTCAGAATACATTTGTGCCGATTTGAAATTTTCATATCGAGATTTGGTATACATGTTACGAATTTCAGAATCACCGCGATTGGTGAATTGATACGATTTGTGGTTGAACTGATGGGTGAATTCATACGAATCTTGTTATTATCGCCTGTTTTTTTCTCAGATCTGTTACACATGTTATGAAAAATGCAATTTCGTAGTGAATATTATATTACGATTTTAGATTCTCGTATTGAAATAATGATACGAAAAGCAAGAATAAATGATACGAAATGTGATTTTCATAATAAGGTTATAACTTTGTTACGAATTTAGAATTTCGTATTGGATATTTTGTATCTGTAACACCCCGAGATAATCGGAATAATTACAGCGCCGTAAACCCTTTAAGTAAGGATTTACAAGGCTGATTAAAAGAAATGTGAATATAAACCAACAATATCACCGGAATTCAAATTACAAATTGGTTCCAACTGCTTTATTACAACCATATCGAAATGATCTTAAAAAGACTCGCGTACTCGAGTACTGAAAATGAACCAAGAAGACAAATCACATGCATTTACTTAACAACTAACATCACCGGCCACTTCATCGTCATGATGGTACTGTGGGTCGCTTCCCCGCTCCTCGGCTACTCCGAACATCAAAACAAATGTCCACTCCCGAAGGGGTTAGCAAAACAATGCTAGTACAAGTATCGGAACACACAAATATGCAACGACAATGCATAAAATCATACACACATGGACTTCCGCTACGGAATCCAACAATACGAATCCACAAGATTCAATCAACACAACACGGGTATTCCAACGATACATTTCTCAAAGATAGATCCCAAGATGATCCCGTGACCAACACGAGGTGGAAAACCTGGCCCAATGATTCGGGCCACTTAGATCCCAAGATGATCCCGGACCAACACGAGGTGTACATCCGATCCAGCCTCCAAGATAGATCGCTTGATCCCTTCGGATCATTACAACTTACACATAACACAACTATGCATATACATATGCATGAAAAACGACATACTCATCAATATGCACGTACGTTAAATCAACAAAGAATTGTCATGATAATCTCATATCAACAATACGAATAAACCATATGCATGATCAAATTCATCAATTGTTCACAAACTTTCAAAATATGATACTTGCCTCAACAATGGCGACAAGAATTTCTACTATCAATAGTCTTCAATCCGCTCGAGAATTCTCACTGGTCGGCTCACCGAAAGCAAACCTTCATCGAACAATAACGCTTGATGACCCACGGTTCCGGATAATCGTTGAAATCATCAAATGAATCATAAAAAGGCATGATGCATCTATCATGGCGATGGATTATTCTGCCCTAACACAGCCTTTCGGTTGATTGTTACTACATAACATGGAATTCATCCTAGAGGATTCTAATCATGTTTTATAATAACAAGATATCCAAACTTCGATGAATCATCATAAAGACTAGTTCCCATATCATCTCCTTCTACAATTTAATCCTTAAGTTCAATCCGTAAATTCTTCACCGAAATGTTCGATCATAACATTCTCCTGAACTAAGATAATCTTCAAAACTAGATATGATTGGTTTATAAATCTCAAGATACACTAATCAATAGTCTAATCACTAGAGGTTTGCTCAACGATTACTACAATCAAGAGGAATCGAAAATAATTGAATTCATTCTTCTAAACCATGATGAAAGGCTCCTCAAGAAGAAAGCTGGTTTGGCCTACTCAAAACAGGTCCAAAACATTACTAAGATCATGCTAAATTAGTTGGTGAAGGATCACATACCTCAACAAATGGATGAACAAGGAAGAACTTGAATAAACTCAACCACCGGAAGTTTGAACACCAATCTACAAGGCCTATGCTTCCCAAGAATCGTCCCAAAAGATGATAGGAAGGATAAGAGGTGATGAAAGATCTCCAGAACACGAAAAATCGGCCAAAGGAAAGGTGAGAAATGAAATAGGGTCGAAGTCTATAAATAGAATTCTGGACATTACGTACGTTATGAAATTAACCTTACGTACGTAATAAGCTTAACGTACGTTATACCCTAACTATAGCGTACGTAGTCGTCTGACCAGAACTCACTGGCTTGATTTCGCCATTTCCTTACATACGTAATCTCAAGGGTTTTACGTACGTAATATTCATGTCCTTAGCGTACGTAACACATGCACCAAAGCGTACGTAACCCTATGTCCAAGTTCATGCGGAAATCACATAGATCTTCCCCGGCCCCTTCCTCGGCCCCCACACGCCGACCCTTATCCGATCCCAAGTTGACTTAGCTTACGTACGTTAACCACTCTAGATAACGTACGTAATACTGCAGTCTTAGCGCACGTTATGGACGTCTGCAACGACGCTAACACGCGTGCGTAAACATGCATGCGTAATCAGAGATACCAAAACGTAAAGATACAAAATACAGGAAACCAACCTCCGAATAATAACATTACAAAGTTGATACTTACAAGATAAATACACAATAATTATCCGGGCATTACATACTACCCCTCTAAAAAGAAGTTTCGGCCCGAAACTTGAATCGCAAACAATTTCGGGTACCTTGACTTCATACTATCTTCCGTCTCCCAAGTTGCTTCTTCGACCCCATGCCGAGACCACTGAACCTTAACCAAGGGTATTGGTTTATTCCTCAATTGCTTGACTCGACTCTCAAGTATCTTGATTGGTCTCTTCTCGAAGGTGCCGTCATTAGCTATCTCAATCTCATCGAAATCAATAACATGACTGGGATCCGCACATACTGCAATTGGGATACGTGAAAACATTATGAACATGACTCAACGATGGCGGTAAGGCCAACTCGTATGCTAAATCTCCAACTCTATCGAGGATCTCAAATGGTCCGATATATCTCGACTTAGCTTACCTTTCCTCCCAAAACGGAAGATTCCCGAGTAGAGAAACCTTCAATAGCACATGATCCCTGGGCCTCGAATTCCAGCGGGCGACGGCGCACATTTGCATAAGACTTCTGTCGACTCTGGGCAGTCAACAGTCTTTCCCGAATCAAAGCTATCTTCTCTTGAGTGTAGACTATCAATTATGGTTCCGTCCCGATCAAGTCCGAAGAATCATCCCAGCACAGAGGTGATCGCCATCTTCTCCCGTACAAAGCTTCGAATGGTGCCATCTTGATAGAAGTATGCCAACTATTGTTGTAGGTGAATTCAATTAACAGCAAGTGAGCTTCCCAATCAGTTGACCAATCCAAGGCACAAGCTCTAAGCATGTCTTCCACTGTTTGTATAGTCCTTTCGGACTAACCGTCCGTCTGAGGATGATAAGCCGTGCTAAAGTTTAGCTCAGTCCCTAAAGCCCTGTGAACTGCCTTCTAGAAGTGTGACACGAAGCGACCATCCCGATCTAAAATAATAGTCTTCGGCGTCCCATGCAATCTGACTATCTCGGCAATAAATACTCGTGCTAATTTCTCGGGTCCCCATGTGTCCTTAATTCCTAGGAAATGAGCCGACTTGGTTAGTCGATCAACTATAACCCAAATCATGTTCATTCCCGTCTTGGTCCTTGGCATATTGGTGATGAAATCCATCGAGATATCCTCCCACTTCCACTGTGGATCTAAGCGGTTTTAACATTCCTACAGTCGCTGATGTTCAATATTAACTCACGACAAGTCAAACACTTCAAACGTATTCTCGCCACGCCCTTCTTCATATTTCCCACCGTAAGTTTTGTTTTAGATCCTTGTACATCTTACCGTGCGCTCGTGAGCTTCCTTCGTAATCGTCTCGCCTCAAAACATCATCATCGGGAACGCAAAGTCAACTCAAATCTCGTAACTCCATCATCTTGTATGACGAATCCTGGGGCCTTTCCTTTCTTTACTTCGTCACATAACCGAAGGATCGTGAGAATCGCTCAATCGCTTAGATTTGATTTCTCGACTAGTGACGAAATCAATTCCATCGCATATAGTTGCCCTCGATTCTGGCGACCATACTTCAATCCCTTCGCGGATCGGTTCGTTGAATGCCGGTTTGGGAAGTAAGTGTTTCCAACACTCAAGAGAAACAGTTTACGGCTCAATGCATCACCACTACGCTTGCTTTACTCGGTGATAGAGAATTTCCAAGTCGTAATCCTTGATCAATTCTAGCCACCTTCTCTCGCCTCATGTTTAGTTCTTTCGATCGAAAATGTACTTGAGGCTTTTATGATCTCAGAAAGATCTAACAACGAGTGCCGTATAAATAATGTCGCCAAATTTTCAAAGCGAAGACCACAGCTGCTAACTCCAGATCATGAGTCGGGTAATTAACTTCGTACGGTTTCAACTGTCGAGAGGCATAGGCAATCACCCTATCCTTTTGCATCAACACACATCCTAGACCCTGATTTGAAGCATCGTTGTATACCATGAATCCACTGGCCCATCTGGTAACGCTAGTATAGGCGCTGTCGTCAGTCTTCTCTTGAGATCATCAAAACTAGCCTGGAATTTCTCATTCCACTCGAACTTATGAGTTTTCTGTAATAGCTGAGTGAGCGGACGAGCAATTTTGGAAAATCCCTCTACGAAACGGCGATAATATCCAGCAAGTCCTAAGAAACTCCGGACTTCTTTCACATTATTTGGAGATTCCCACTCCAAGATTGCCTCGACTTTCTTCGGATCTACTTGAACTCCGTCAGATGATATCACATGCCCAAGGAAAGTCACTTACTTAAGCCAGAACTCACATTTAGAAAGTTTCGCATACAACTGTTCATTTCTCAAGGTGCTCATAACAACACGCAAATGCTCAGCATGTTCCTCGGGGTCCTTCGAGTAGATCAAGATGTCATCAATGAAAACGACCACGAACTTATCTAAGTATTCTAAGAATACCCGATTCATCAATTGCATAAATACCGCAGGAGCATTGGTAAGTCCGAATGGCATCACTACAAATTCATAATGCCCGTACCGGGATCTGAAAGCAGATTTCAGTATATCCGATTCCTTAATCCTCAGCTGATGATATCCGGATCGCAAGTCAATCTTAGAGAATACTCTGTCCCCCTGTAGTTGATCAAACAAGTCGTCGATCCGAGGTATAGGATACTTGTTCTTGATCGTCACCTTGTTTAGCTCCCTGTAATCAATACATAATCGGAGGGATCCATCTTTCTTCCGGACAAAGAGAACGGGTGCTCCCCAAGGCGAAATGCTAGGTTGAATGTAACCCTTCTGTAACAATTCCTCCAGTTGCTTCTTTAGTTCATACATCTCGGTTGGCGCCATACGGTATGGTGCTCTGGAAATAGGAGTGGCTCCTGGCTCTAATTCGATGTTAAACTCTACTTCTCTCTGCGGAGGTAACCCAAGTAGTTCATCAGGGAATACATTCGAGAATTCGTTCACAACTGGAATAGATGAGAGCTCTACTCCTTCTTCTTTCTTCATGGCATAGCACCACAATCCGTGACAACCCTGCTTCAGTAACTTCACTGCCTTCATAGCTTTGATCAATTTTCCCGAGCTTCCTGGTCTCCATCCTTTGAATAAATGTTCAGATCCGTCATCGGCAATGATAGAGATGACTCGTTTTCGGTAATTCAAAATAGCTCCATAACGATTGAGCCAATCGTCTCCGAGAATTAAATCGTCACCATGGATGTCGACTACAATAAGATTTGATGGCCAATTTCTCCCTCCTATAGACACTGGAAAATCTCTAGTTTATAGGGTTCCCATAATTCTCTCTCCGCCCGGCAAACCCACAACATATGGTTCGCAATCAAATAAGCACGAGATTTTCAAACGATTAACACAGTTCAATGATATG
Source organism: Orobanche coerulescens (assembly GCA_033398695.1). Taxonomy (NCBI): domain Eukaryota; kingdom Viridiplantae; phylum Streptophyta; class Magnoliopsida; order Lamiales; family Orobanchaceae; genus Orobanche; species Orobanche coerulescens. The sequence continues at coordinate 144,551,849 of CM065807.1, read as the reverse complement.
AAAGAATGTGTAGCTCCTGAATCGAATAAGACACTAATGGTTGCAAAAGGATCCGAATCGCACTCGATGCAACAAAGAGTGTTCTCGATCGCCGATTTCCTCATCTCGCATAAAGCGCGGAGGAACGGACCCAAAGACTGGATGTCTCTCTCTTCCCAACATTCTCGCCGAAACCCACTGCCGCCTGGTTCACACTCACCTCCTTCGAATCGCGCCGTAGTGCGAGTGCCATATGATCTAGTCGCAACTCCACGTAAAGCCGCACGGTGCCCTTCTTGCCCACAATCAAACAAGTCACATAAGATGCGGCAATCACGCCGAACATGCCCTCGCCGACCACAATTATAAAGATTTCTTTGATGCGTCCAAACTACCGATGTTGTCCTAACTTCTTGCCACCTAGAGAAGGATGTGGAGGTTTCTAGATGAATAAAATAAAGACCGCGCCATGGGCCCACCATTCTTGTTTTCTCGAGAAGTTGCTGACACTTTCTCGCTTCTTTGCCTCCATCGATTTTTCCACCGCCGCCTCTTTCATGTCGTAGCCGCTTTGTCTTGATACTGCCGCAACGTAGTACACTAATCCGACATGTATCAATCTCCTGCTTCATCCACATATCGAAATGAAAATCTTTTCGCCTCCGTTCACCAAGTGTCGCACACAAGTCGCTTGATGATTAAAAGTCTTGATTATGTCTCACAGATGCTTCCAACTCGTGGTGAGAAAACTCTGATTTTTGCCTCTCTAATCGGGACGAGGACAATACTGGGCTTTCATCATTAGTTTGAATTCCGCCAACAAGATTATGATTCTCGGTCGAATAGCCTCCCACCAAATAAAAGCCTCCCAAATGTAAAATACCGGGCAATAGGAACTTTTCGGTCCTCGGGATGCTTAATACCCGCAAATATCTTCTCTAACTCTTTAGCCAATGATCCCAAGTAAGTGCCTCAAAGATATCCACAAATTTTGGCGGGTGTAATTTGACCACCTCAAGAAGCCATCCGTCTCCCTGCTATCCTCGTGGTGTTGCCGCCCATCATTGCCTCGCATGCGGTCAACTACCCGAGCGAATCGGTTTATCTGAGTCACCACCTGTTGAAGCACTCCCGGCATGTTAGGATTCGCATCGTCATTCGCTGATTCCTGCTGTCCTCCAGAATGGGAATCGGTTCGACTAGCCGATAATTCTGGGGTAGTTGCGGAATCCTCCTGTCTCATGTTACCACGTCCGCGTCCACGTCCTCCTCTCAACATACTGTAAACAAAATTTTTCAATATCCAGGATAAAACTTTCAGGAATAAAGCCCGTCAATACTAACAAAACAGAAATTAAATAAAACGGTAGTATAAGGGATTAGGAGACTTACAACCACGGCCCACATGACGACTTTGGCTGAACAGTGATGTTATGAACGACCCGTAAATCAAATAACATAAACAGACCCAACTAAAACCCGACTGCCAAGATATCCATGAATCTTAGCTCCGATACCATATTCTGTAACACCCCGAGATAATCGGAATAATTACAGCGCCGTAAACCCTTTAAGTAAGGATTTACAAGGCTGATTAAAAGAAATGTGAATATAAACCAACAATATCACCGGAATTCAAATTACAAATTGGTTCCAACTGCTTTATTACAACCATAACGAAATGATCTTAAAAAGACACGCGTACTGAGTAACAAAATGAACCAAGAAGACAAATCACACAGACGACGAACAACTAACATCACTGGGCCACTTCATCGCCATGATGGTACTGTGGTCGCTCGCTCTCCTCGCTACCCGAACATCAAAACAAATGTCCACTCCCGAAGGGGTTAGCAAAACAATGCTAGTACAAGTATCTAACACACAAATATGCAACGACAATGCATAAAATCATACACAATATGGACTTCCGCACCGGAATCCAACAATACGAATCCACAAGATTCAATCAACACAACATGGGTATTCCAACGATCCAGCGCCCTCAAAGATAGATCCCAAGATGATCCCGCTGACCAACACGAGGTGGAAAACCCGCCCAATGATCCAAATTGTTAGAGTATGCCCTCGAATGCCACTCGTGAGGTTGTTGAGTGAGGGCATTGTACTTGTAATTATGTAAACCATTTATATAAGGCAAAGGAATGTTTCTTTATTTACTGGTAGTTACTGGCATTCCTAACTTATAAATAAACATATGGAAACTAGTCCATGTATTTGAGAGCAAAATGTTCCACTCCTTATCGATAAGGGGGTCGCACGGAAAGGTTATAGCTCAAATACTTAATCGTCATGAAGTCGATGAAACTTGACCGGGCGTTAAGTTTATGTGAAGACTTGTATGACGTGTTCTTTGACATGGAGAGTGCTTGTCGAACACTAATGGTTAGTGGGAGCACACGTTATAGGTATGTTAATCGATTAGTATACTGAACCGACTCACCTCGATTCATCACACGGATTTCACTCCGGATACCAATGATGGAATCGAAAGGTTGTGATAGGTATTCGTGAACCTTCGACTTGAGGATTTAGTAGGGATGTGCTTGTGACGTCAAGATTTTCATTAGAGTAGTTCGACCCCGTAAACCTAAGGCGGGGTCAACCTCAACGTGCATCTTGATGGGCAAGTAGGTGTCCTATCGAATACCAAGATAGAATTCTTTCTCCTATTAGTGAACGGGTTATATGTCCTATGCGGTTATTGGCATATGAGATCATAAGTCTTTGCCCAAAGCATCGAGCTAGTCGTATTAGATACACGAGAGCTCGATGATCTCGATTCGCATTAACGCATGCATAGCGCAAGCATGATAGGGTTTGACTGACCGTGACCCTATAACTTGATCGGGACATTTGAAAGAAGGGTTTATACGTATACCGGTATTCACGATGAATGGTTCTTGAATGATCCCAATCATTCGCTCTCGCTGGGGTACAGCAGGTAGCCGCCAGTCAAGCTAGGTGGTGCTACTACTCTTTGGTTCCTCCCATTGCCGATCGAGACGGACCTACCGAGTCGCAGATTAGACAGATTGACGACGGAATGAATTAAGCTATTCTCTCATTATGAATATTAGATATCGATATCTAATTGGGGATATCGATGTCTAAATCGATTTATCGGATAAATTGATTTATTACGGCCTAATGAATTAAATATTTCACCGGTGATTAATTTAATTCATGAATATAATTATTTCTCGGAGAAATTAATTATGTTATTTTGTATTTGATATGTTTAATTAATCGATTAATTAAACGACACAAATACATCTAACGGAATCTGAGTTTATCCGCTTTGACTCATGGAGTCCGAAACGAACCGAACTTGTCCGATTTCTACATGGGCCGCCCCCCACATTTCCACCCACTTTCATATGGACCCTTGTTCCATTCTTTAATGTTTTGATCATTGAGGTGGTGGGGCTTTGATTCTCATAATTATGAGATGTAACATGTGAAGAGTTGAATAAATGAAGAAGAAGACATCTCTCACTGATTCATTCCAAGCCACTTTCAACGTGAGTAAGAGAGTTTGAAGGAGAGAGAGAAAAGAACTTAGAGTTCATTTCATGGTGTTCATACTCATCTTCATCTTCTTCACTAACTTATTTTTCATTTTTCTTGGAGAAAATTGAGAGAAAAATATTGAGAGAATTTTGATAAACATACTTGGAGTATATTCATCAAAATCAATAGCTTCATCACCTAGCTCTAGCCGTATCCCCTGAGGATAGCAAGGTGTTGTCATTCCTGACGCTTCTCCAGGTGTGGCAAGTAGAGACGCGGTGCTTTCAGCGTTGGATCGCTCAAGAGCTTGGGGAATAGCTCAAGAGAAGGTTATCCATCTAATCAACGGCCTACAGGTGAGTTTCTATATCTCTTGTGAATTCGTTTTGATATTCGTATATACGTAGCTCGATCGATCCTCGTAGGGATTCTGATCAAATTAATTTTCGCTTTACCGCCACTGGGCCTTCGCTTTAGGTACCGAATCCCAACAAAGGGTATCTGAGCGTAGGTCTTGCGATCGTATATACGATATTGGCATTTGGAATGCTCGATTAGATGGTGAATGATTTGGAATCATTTTAGTCATAATCGTGGTATATGTTTTTCGCTCGTAATAATTGTATTTTTCGTAACTTTATGTCTAAATATAAATCTTAAATTTCCGGGAAATATGATTTATATTGAAGATATGAAAGCCTAAAATATTGATATCGATATCCTATTTAAAATCTAGCCCCGAATCGTCGTTTGACGACTTTTTGGTCAAAAGGTGCATTCGCCGAGAGAGACTCGACCGTGTCCTCGGTGACTTGGCCGTGTCCGGCACCGCCAAAGCACTACCGGGAGACCCGTGTCGCGACACGGCGTGTCCGGCCTAAGGCTTCAGAAGTGACTCGACCAGGTCCGCGACACGGCCGTGTCCGGCAGAATGTCTGGGACACGCCGGCATGACCCGACCGAAACCGCGACACGGCCGTGTCCGCCGGCAGATGCCTAAGAAGGACTCGCCAGCAGCCATTTTTTCACCCGCTCGATTTTTTCGTATTCTTGAAAATTAATCTCCCGATGTTAAATTAGATTTAATATGATTAAAATGATTTATGGTATTTCATTTTATAAGGGAAATTCGATTAATTGGAATAATTGTGGTCGACCGAATTATTTTGAACGCTATCATATTATCGGTTGTGTGAATCGATCGATCGATTCGTATTGTTGATCGATCAATGTATCTCTACGCTTTCCATTTATATAGTCTTTATTTGATGAATGCTTGAATGGGGATGTGGTTCGTGGACTTAGTTTCAATCGCTCGCTTTATTCGATCGGGTTGTAAAGGCCGCTTTGAGCCTATTTATTTTACTAGAAATGTTTGTATCTAGGATGCAATTTTCATGTAAAATTTATATGTAATGACGAAGACCGAGGAAGATCCATTTCGAGAATACGAAGATTCAAGACGAAGACTTGTAATTAGATTACGGAGTTTTTGTTTTCAGAACGGTCCATGAACCACATGTTGGTAGCAACTAGGTTGTGAATGGTTGTTTCATGTTGTATGAATGCCACAAACGCGCTTTACATAATTAATGTGCAAAGTGTAACGTTAATCGCGAAAAATTCTCCTACTAAAAATTATTAAGTTTAAAAGGTTTCAAAGTTTTCCTTCCTCCATCGAGCTGGAAATTGAAATCCAAACCGATGTGCTATGTTTCCGAGTTATCGGGGTAGTCGTCGGGAGGACGGATAAATTACCGGAGCGCATCGATGCCTTCGGTTGGAGCAAATTTTATCCCTAGAAACCTCGATAGGTTGCTGATAAGATTCAATTGTGAAACCGATTTGCGTCGATGGTATAAACTTAACTTGTTCATGAACTATAGAAACCATATAGGTTGAGGGAGTGAACAAGGGGAAAAAATAAGATCGAATCATCCATTAGATGGGTTGGTGCCGACACCACTTTATGAAAATTAATAGACTAGAAACCCGCTCTGCCGCTCTCTATTAAGATTTATAACGACCTCGATCACCACTATTAATTAGAGCTACGATACTCCGGATTTCACATGGGAGTGTGTTGTTCCGATAAAAATAGTGGGAGCCGGGTAACAAGAATAGAAAAGACCTTAATTCTATACTCAGATCATAATATAACAAGTCAATAATTAATCATATACTTAATGCGTATATAACTCTCAATATGACAATGAATCCACTCGCACTTACTCAAAAGAACACCTTAATGGGACCTAACTTTGTGGATTGGCCCGCACCGATGATTGTCCTCGCATAGAGGCACTGGGATACGCCTGAGACGGACATTCCGGCGCCTCCTATGGACTCGAGCCAATCAGAAGAGATTGAAAACTACGAAAAGTGGTTAAGGATGACGTGAAAGTACGTGCTTATATGATGGCTTCCATGTCTAATGAACTTCGTAGAGCTCATGAGAAATGACTTCGCTAGGCATTCTATCTCACTTAACCGAGCTTTATGGTGAGCATGCAGAATCGCTAGATATGAGATATCCAAGCAAATCGCTCGTGCAAGGATGAAGGAAGGTGAGAAGGTTGGGGAACACGCCTCAAAATGATATCCATGATCGAGAGATCGAGGCTCTTGATTTTAAAATGGATACTTCTCTTCAAACCGACCTTATCCTACGCCTCTCCCCGATTCCTTCTCACGCTTTGTTATGAACTTCAACCGCAATGAGATTGCATGTAACTTAGCCGGGCTAATGAACAACCGGTGACCGCTCGCCTCGATGAAGACCATGTGATGAAGGAGTCTCGCACTTGTGATTTCTTCTCGACTTCTAAGTCTAAGAATAAGAAGAAAAAGACCAAGAAGCGGATCGACCACAAGCTAAGGACCTTAAGGGAAAGGGCAAGGCCCGATGGTTCCAAAGAACAAGAAGAAGAAGGATGCTTGTCTCAAGTGCGGTGAGCCGGGCCACCGGGCTAGAGACTCCTGATTCTTCATGGCACTTGTGCACGTAACTTTTAGTTTTGGAAACAAATTGTTCGCCATCGTATTTTCTACTCGGATAATGGATTCTCGTGCTAGTTCTCATATTTGTACCGTGGAATCAGATCTGAACAAAGTAGGAAGCTTGAGCCGGAGAAGTTATGATCACGAAGCGGGCATAGTGTCGAGGCGACCACATAGGATCACTTCTTTCGGGTTTAGAATCCGCTTTGTTTCGACTTTAGAAGATGTACTTGTTTTGCCCAAGGCACAAAAACATTGTATCCATTCCGATCATGGACCGAAAAGGCTTTTCATTTTTCATTGGTGATGGTTCTCGCAAAATTTATTTTAGAAATAAACTAGTGGGTAATCGCTACATTGTTGAACGGATTGTATCATCTAAATCTCAGCAACAAAGTAGTTGTGAATACTATAACTAGAAAACGCGTAGGGATGAAACCAATCAAGTTTTTAAATGGCATCTTAGACTTGGTCATGTTGGTCATTCAAGGTTTACAAGATGGAAAAAGATGGACTTATGGGTCCATTGGGATCGGATCCCTTTCCTACTTGTGAATCTTGCCTTAAAAGCAAAATGACTAAGTCCCCTTCACAAGGACTTTGAAAGAGCCGCCGATAAACCGGGATTAATCCATACCGATGTTTGTGGTGCTTGAAGCAAAGACGTGATGGATATCAATATTTCATTACGTTTACGTATGATCATACTAGGTATGGTTATGTATACTTAATGAAACATAAATCCGAGGCCTTTGAGAAATTGTAGGAATTCAAGGCCCTAGTCGAGAAACAAATTGGTAATCATATCAAAGCACTTGCCTGACCGAGGTGGTGAGTATATGAGTACGATTTTGACGAGTTCCTTAAGGAACATGGAATAGTTTCACAACTAACACCTCGTGTACTCCTCGCTTAAATGGTGTGTCGTAAAGAAGGAACCGGACCTCGCAACATGGTCCGCTTCATGCTAAAGCTATACCGACTTGCCGATTTACCCTGGGGTATGCACTCGACCGCCGCGTATATCTTAAACAAATGTCCTTCCAAATCCATTCCTAAAACTCCACATGAGATGTGGGAAGGAAGGAAACCAAGTCTTAATCATATTAGATTTGGGGATGTCTCGCCTATGTCAAGAAGACTAAGGTGGAAAAGTTGGAAGCTAGGTCTGCGAAGGACGTTTACTGGATTCCCGTGTGGGACGATGGGATATCTATTCTACATGCCCGAAGATCGAAAGATCGCTGTCGCTTACAAGCACACTTCGGAAGATGAGTTCATTCAGAAGGCGGAGCAGTAGAAGTATTTCTTTGGAAGAATACAATGAAACTCCTAAGGAGACACTGCAAGAAATTGAACCGAACCTTCAAACACAAGTACAACCACCTAGTAGGTCTAGTAGGTGTCTCAATTACTTGAGAGGTATAGTTTTATGCACTTGGAGGAACCGGGTTTACTCTAGGTTCCAAGTGATAAACAAGAGACCGACCTACCACCAATGACCTAGCAATGGTGGATGTAGACTCATGAAATGGACTCAGAGCGCTTTCATGTAGTTGGGACCTTCATTTTGATGAGACGGTCAAAGAGTTTGATTTTGTTCAAAATGAAGAGGAATCTTGTGTATACAAGAGGGTTAGTGGGAGCAAGATCACATTCTAAGTACTATATGTAGATGACATTCTACTAATAGAAATGATGTGGGGATGCTCCATGGGAAAGCTTGGTTTTCGAGTAATTTCTCCATGAAAGACTTGGGAGAAGAAACCTATATTCTTGGGATTCGATTCTACCGGGATAGATCAAGAGAATGATAAGTTTTTCCCAAGCCTCTATATAGATTAGATCTTAAAGAGGGTTCCTACTGATGCAACATGGAATAAAACTCAACTTGAAGATGTGTCCTCAAAGTGAGGAACAACGCAAGGAAATGAGTTATATACCATATGATTCGGCATCGGGTAGCCTTATGTGTGCTATATTGTGTACGAGACCGACTTGCGCATGTTGTAAGCTGGTGAGTAGGTTTGTGCAAACCTGTAGGGAACATTAAGACTACCGTAAAGAACGCTCAAGTACTTTAGAAGGACTAGAGATATGGTTCTTATATATGGTGGTGGAGCATGAATGTGGTGGGATTCACCGTATTGACTTCCAAGGACAGAAAGACGATTATATGTCTACTGGATACATTTACTCTTAATGGAAGAGTAGTATCTTGGCATAGTGCCAAGAATAGCGCATCGCTAATTCCACCATAGCCGAGTATAAAGCGGCCTCGAGGCCTCCAAAGGAAGAATTTAGGTTACTGGGTAAACTTCACGTGACACTGTGCTGACCGCCGAGCAGAGTACAGTGCCCAGGAGCCAAGGTTTCATAACAGCTCCAAACATATTGAGAGAGAGTATCATCTCGTAAGAGCATTCGTCGCAAAGAGATACATCGAAATGCATAGTAGAGTCACCGACCACGCTACCGATCCACGACCTAGCCACTTTCTCGATTAGCTTAGAGCGTCATCCTGAGAACATGGGTATTAGATACCATAGTGTGTGGCATTGAGTGCAAGTGGGAGATTGTTAGAGTATGCCTCGAATGCCACTCAGAGGTTGTAGAGTGAGGGCATTGTACTTGTAATTATGTAAACCATTTATATAAGGCAAAGGAATGTTTGTTTATTTACCGTAGTTACTCGGTGCATTCCTAACTCGTGAATAAACATATGGAAACTAGTCCATGTATTTGAGAGCAAAACGCCTCCACTCTTTATCGATAAGGGGGCTCAGACCGGAAAGGTTATAGCTCAAATACTTAATCGTTCGCAAGTCGATGTAACTCGATCAAGGCGTTAAGTTTATGTGAAGACTTGTATGACGTGTTCTTTGACAATGGAGAGTGCTTGTCAACACTAATGTGGTTGCTTGAGTGGGAGCACCGCGTTAAGCAGTAGGTATGCGCATTGGGTTAGTATACTCGAACCGACTCACCCTTCCGATTCATCACACCTGGATTTCACTCCATTTACAGTCAATGATGGAATCGAAGGTTGCTAGATGAGTGATTCCCGTGAACCTTCAGCTTGAGGATTTAGTAGGGATGTATGTTTCGACGTCAAGATTTTCTATTAGAGTAGAACGACCACCGTAAACCCCAAGGCGAAGTCGACAACTCAACGTGCATCTTGATGGGGCGGCAGTAGCGTAAGATCTCTAATGTGAATACCAAGATAGAATTCTTTTCTCCCCGTTAGTAGAACGGTTATATGTCCTATGTCACGTGTTATTAGCGCGGCATTTGAGATCATAAGTCTTTGGCCAAAAGCATTGGAGCTAGGCTGTATTAGATAAGCACTAGGAGCTTCGATGATCTCGATGCATTAATTTGGCTTATACGTAGCGTACCACATATCCGTGATTTTCTTTCCCTTGTATTTTTATTTTAGGTGTATTTCTCGATCAGTATGCAATTGACCACCGTGTATCTTTCAGTGTAACTTTTCGGTACCCATCTATTGATCCATTCTCGTAATTGTTGTGCGGAACCACCCGCTTTGGGGTTGCCGTGGATTCATTCAATGCTTTAGATGCGTTGTGAGGTGTTCCAAGCTTAGATGTTTCGTTAAGTATTCGATCTGCTCGTTTACCAGACCGCATGTATTCAGCACTACAGCGCATCAGCTAATTTTTTACGCATAAGCGCCGCGCAGAAGTTCCTTTGCAGCGCTGCGCTCACGCCATTACTGCAATAGCAGCGGCTGCTTCGCATGCGTAGTTAGCCCTGGGAGTGGCGCTCAGCCTCGCACCCTCCGGATTATCGGATTAGCGCGCGGCTACCTTGTCTAGGCGCCGCGCTGCATCAATGCCGAAGCCAGCGCCGACTGTTACCAGTGGTTCAAGAGCGCTGCCATGAGGCAGATCGCCCAAGATCGACAGCGCCACACGTAACTGCCAGCATGAAGAGACGCCACGCCGTATGGTAGCGCACGCTAACTAGTCGTGAGTTTTGTGTGACTGCTACTGACTCGCTGATGTCCGGGAAGACGTTGCCATGGTCGGCATGCCGCCTGGTGTTGATGAAACAGACGCTACGCTGTAGATGCAGCCGCACGCTAAATTTGACAGAATCATAATGGGACTGGACAAAAGCAAATTGTTTGTTCTCAGATTATTCGCTAGCTTATTTAACTTCTTGATATTAGCGCACACAATACTCCTGCTATATAAAACTAGTGGAGGCTGCACTTATAATTAATCTCATTTCTTCTTCTCTTCGCACAGGTGCAGAAACCAAGTGATCTTTCTGGAAGTGCATTTTCTTTTCTCCAATCATTCTCATTCAACATCTTTGAGTTCTTGGAGTATTATAACAACACCAACACGAATCTTTCCATCCTAATTCACTAGAAATCCTTAGAACCCTACTTTTGATAATTTGTGTCAGATTTTCTTCCCGATCTGCCTAGCTTTGTTGGTGGATCAGATGTATATGTGATAAACCAGGTTGATATCAGCCATTTTCTCGCGATCTATGAGGTATTTATAAATGGTGAAATTCAGAGGGTTTCATGTCCATTGCTATGGTTTATTCATTAATCGAGATGTTTCCGTGTATTCCATTTCATAATCGCTAGAAGTAATGTGATTAAAGTATTCAACTGGTGCGTTAGGTCTATCTTCATTGTTCTACGCTGTTTGATTCTTCCTGCTTGCTTCGTATTACCGTCTCATTTAATCGAGGCAAGTATCCTCTATGAAACTGGCAATCTCGTTATATAAGATTAAATGAGAAATGAAAGTGTAATGTCACTAATGTTATCCATTGTGGTCTCTTTGAGGGGTCTGGCAGATGTGGGATCGATTTAGCTTGCTTTTAGAACCACGATGGGTTGGGATCCGACGTCTTAGGGTCCAGAGATGTGGATCGACTAAGTAATTGTGGTGCATTTTACAAATGTGAGATTTGATACTTTGCATCTTTAAATGAGGCTTGGGAACCATGCTTTATCGTATGCATTACTATAATGGGGAAGATGTAAGTTGTCTCATCCATATTTGTAATCGTGTAATTGTTTAACCCTCTCGGGGACCCATTTCGGGGAAATTCGCTTTTATAATTTCAGGTCAGTTCATCGAGACGAATTCGCGCTGGGACCAAAGATGCTGGCGATGGCCGAGCGTGATGATCACAAAAAATTATGATGGCCCGCGGTTCTACCTTTCACGCGGTTTTTGTTTAACTAATAGAAGTACTGGTGCGCCAGAACTTTTACTCATTCGATCGGGAATAATGCCATCGGGCTCAGGTTTAATGATGATGGGCAGGTCAATTGTGAACCAAAGGATTATTCGCTTAGCCTTATGATGTGTGTTATGTTGCTAAGCCTGTTATTTAATATTAGAGAAGCATGTTGTTCAAATTTCATAACCCATATGGGGGATTCACTACAATAATATACTCCTCATCTTAGGTATACATAAGGTAATAAACAGAAACAGTTTAAGTGATACTGTAGTATTGTCTGCTTATCGTCTGTGTTTGTTTTACATCATCACATACCGCCATGATTCCTGGACTACCAGCAGTCCGTAAGTTTCCTTCCTCCGTCATTACCGATTTACCTTCGATTCTCACCGCAGATTGTTTTTTTTCAGATCACCTCGACAGCTAGTAATTTAGCTTAACTCCGGCATGGATGTCGAAGAGGTCGTCGCCGTAACGTGGTCGCCGTGGACGGTACGGTAAGCACACATCGCTTGAGTTTAGTATCGGGCGACCATGTGCCATAAGTTTCTTCTCAGTGAGGTGCCGATTCGTGAAGCATTGCGCTATGGCAGCAAATGGTGAAACTAAATGAAGATATCAAAAGCGCTCAGAACCCTTGACCAGCCCACGCTAATCTAGGCTGAGTTGATCACACTCAGATGCTGATACACAGATCTCCCTGGGCTTTGAGCTGATCCCAATGTTATCGGGGCAAGTGATCAAAGAAGATATTTTAGCAGCCTCGCAGCTACTAATCACAGGAACTGAGAGTCCTTACCGCTTCAATACTTTCTCAGGGACGCACACCTTGGAGTCCGCTGTCTAAAGATTTGGCAAGCCGCTTTCAGGGGCTGAGTTTCTAGAATCATGAGGACTCATCACATTCTTGGCCGACAGCTCGGGCACATGCTTTTGTTATGGATGCTCAACTGATGATTCCCGATTCTGCCATTTGATTTTAACAGAGCCAAGCATGCACCTGTAAGAGTCAGAGAGCCATGTAACTTTCTGACTTCTCTCCACTCACGAAGTCATTTATCCGACTACATGCCTGCCTCAGACGCACTACCTGAAAGAGTACCGTGTAGCAGGCCCAACATATGTCCTGTGATTTAAGGAGTGACAGTCTGCAGAGTAAGAAGGTGAAGTCCGTGAACTTCTTCAGCCACAGAGGTAGGGGTCGGGCAGAGATCCAATCGCTTAACTTCGTCAGCAGAGGTCCAACCTGTCTACTGGGTCCGCGCAGAAGTGAACTACCAAGGCTCCTTTCCGTAGATGTGAAGTGTTTCACCGTGGTTCATGTGCCACGCCAGCCCAGACGTTAGGACCTTGCCGATTTGTAATTGGGTGGGTGGCTACCACACAAGGCCGTCAGGCCGGTGAGGAGAGAATTCGTGCCCGGCTTCCATTCCAAACATAGGGAATCCAAGTGTGAATCAGGGATCGCTGAGCTCAATCTCCGCCGAGTGCTACTTGGGAGAGGTTCTGGCCGCCCTCTAAGGGGGAGCTT